>FN649737.1:2045933-2080661 GCA_000310025.1 Ectocarpus siliculosus
CCCCCTCCCCTCGCGACGACTATGTGGAACGGCCCTACAATGTACAGCAATAGAATCAGGTGCGAGCCAACGTTAATGGTTGCACCTGACACTATCCTCCGGTCGCATTTCGGCCGCGACGCGTTGTTTGTCGTGCCCGATCCTTCTTCGCAGGGGATGGACGGCATGACAATAGGACAACAGGCTGCGGCCGTGTATCCCAAGCCGGGTCATCCCCGAGGAAACCCGCCATGTAAACGAATCGCGGCCGGTGGTTAGGCACTGCTCGTTACTCTACGATGCCATCAAAGGTCGTTGGCAGGCAAACAGAGATCAATGATGCGCACTGCCGCACGAGGATCGTTCTTTTCGCGAACAAATATTGCGCAAAACAAGCACCCCCTACATAGACTCTGTCGATGATGTACTAACGACCCCGTTCCAATACAACTAGATACTGAACTAAATGTATTCTGACCGACTTATGCAACCTAGAACCGAATGATCGATTGACTACACATTAAAGCCTTTGGAGAGTCCGAGGTGGATTCGTGGTGCCAAGGCCCCTTTCCCAACAAAAATATAGCGAGGAACTCACGGTGAATCTGACGCCGTCCCGTTTTTCATCCCTCTCCGTGTTTGTGTACCAAACCTACACTAAACTAGTCACAACCACAACAACAAGGCCAAGCGAATCTCCGGCCGGTGTCTCACATGACAGTCTATGTGTTACAATCCTTTGCGCTATGCTCTGCCAAAATATCTATTTTCAAGAGCAAGACAGGCTAGCTACTCTTCCCGTACCGTGCGGCGCCACTTAGCAAACGCATTGATTTCGGGCGCTTCAATTTACAATGCAAGTTGGAGGTTTAGGGTCCTACATGCTGCCGATGATATGGCAGCACTAGGTCCTGATCAATCGCCTGCGTTAAACCCTTTGCGCATTGCCAGGAGCGCTTGTACAGACTGGCCCACCTTGTTGACGGAAACGTTAGGGGCAGGGAGAGCGGAGATGGCACCAACGCCGACGGGGTTAGTGGAGAACATAACAACAACGGGAGCAAAACTTACTCAATGGGCGGGTGTGTGTTGATACACAATTCAAGCCCTGTAGGTCGTATCTTGACAGGAAGGTGGGGGTCCCTGACCAGCGGGGCAGGTGCTCTTGGATGCCTGCGAACAATTGACCAACAGGCCCTGATCTCTTTGAGAACTGAACGCAACGTATCCTAGGTTGACCCAATCGTGGTCTCGGTTAGGCGGGACAAATGGCGCTACGCTCTACGTTGGGGGCGAGAGGATTGAGCAGGGGCGAAGAATGTCGAGCACGAGCGCCACTACAACTTTTGATCGCTTCTTCTGGGCACAAGGCATCCTTGCACACGCCTCGCGAGCCACGCCGGTTGGTATGGTGTAGACTATTTTTTGCGGAGAGGGCATCTAGGGCAGCCTCATAAACTTGTCAAGTGCATGGTCACGGTCTAGGGCCGCGCGTTCGAAATAGGACGGAGCTGGTCGTACTGTGGGATTGGTGTCGATGTGATGTCAATCCCGCTTGTATATCGATCACCTCTGGCGGCATGCTGTCGCCACCGTTGGCATCCCGACGTGCCTGCTGCTGTTTTTGGACACTCCTCTGTTGTTGTTGTTGTTGTTGTTGTTGTTGTTGTTGTTGTTTCAGCAGCACCAGCGTCGCTATCTGCTCCGCCTGGTGCTGTTGCTCCTGCTTCTGCTTCTGCTGCTGCTGCTGCTGCTGCTGCTGCTGCTGCTTCTGCTGCTTCTGCTGCTGCTGCTGCCTTTCTTGCTTCGACCTCTGATTTTCTCGATGCATTCCCTGCTCCTCCTGTTGTAGCCGGGCTGATTGAAGCTTCCCGAGGAACCTTCCCGCCGCTGCGAAATGCTCCCTCCCGTAGCCCCGACCCCCGCCGCCGCCTCCGCCCCCGTCATTGCGCACACAAGATACAGCGCTGCCGTTGACGCTCCTACCCTCGTCCACGGCCCCTCCCCCACCCCCGCTGTCGCTGCTTCCGGAGCACTCAACCAATGTGCCGGACTCGTTGGGGTTGCTCTCGCCTTCCGTCCCCACGTCCACTTCGTGGCTGTCGGTATCGATCCTCATGCCGTCGAAGGGCTGGTTCAGTTCTCTGCTGAATGACAGACCGCGGGCATGCCGGCGTGTGGCCGGCGGCATAAGCCTCCCGGTTACGCCGGCTCTGTAGTTGGTGAAGACCGGAGACGTAGGCCGGGCGAACGCGTAGCCGCCACCGACACCACCTGCCGCGCCGTCGGAGGCCGCTCTGTTGTGGTTGGGGTAGCCGTGATGTTGGTAGTAGTGTGTGCGAGGGAGCTGGGCCGACGTTGGAGGAGGGCCGTTGATGTCGACTCCGTGGCCGTTTGCGGGGAAGGGCCCGGCGGGGGGCAGCAGATTGGCGGCGACACCGTCGCAACCTCCGGCGCTGCGGTTGACGCCCGAGGGTAGCACAGATAGCTGGGGACCAAAATTCCATGATGCTTGCCCGGGGTACACGTTCGGCTGCCTTCCTCCGTTGTCCTCGACTGTCGCTGCCGGAACGGCGGCGGCTGCGTGGTGGCTGCCGTTGCCCTCTTGTTGCCGGCGCTGCAGCGCGAAGTTGGGGCGCAGTTGCTCCTGCTGCTGCCGCTCCTGATGGCGCTGCCCATGCCGAGCCTGCTGCTCCTGGTGTTCCCGCTGTTGCTCCTCTTTCACAGCCGAGGGCGGGGGTCTGTTCTGGGGTTCGGCGTGTTGCGGATGCTCTCGTGCACTGTGAGAGGCCTGATGCTGAAGGTCCACGGCCTGGCCGTTCGGCACGACGACGTCCAGAGGCCGCACCTGCTTGTCCCATGCACGATAAAGCGTTCGGGGCGGCGGGTTGGGGAAGGGGGCGAAGCCAAGAGACCATCGTGAGGGGCACAAAGACACCGTTCTCGCGAGGGGCGTGGGAAAATATTGAGATCAAGGCGTGTCGGGGTTTCCTAACAAGTAGGCTTTTCGTGTTGGTTCGGTGCGTTGTCCTCTAAGGTATGTCTCTCCAAGAACACAAGTAAACCCGATCGATCCTAACTGTGTTTCTACAAGCAACTTGACTTGGACGGAAAATGCGAAGGCAACCTTCAGGGTCACTCGGAGTTTGGAACAAGGGTTGCTGCAAGGATTACGCTATGATAGTTTGGCTGAGGAAACGGCCTGCAAGCCTTCTTACAAGGAGTGCTACGTCTGCTCAGTCGACACACATCCACGGCGCGTAGCCCACCTTGGGTCCGGGCTTTTGCTTTAGGCTGAACTCGCACTGGAGGCCTTTTCGAGTGCACATCGAGCAAGGCATGGTCCCGCTGCACTTCACCTTTCGTGTAACGGGACAAAACCACAAGAAAAGGAAAAGATTGGCAAGATATGAGAACGGGGGACATGCCTGCCTTGCTTTGATGTTCCCTTTTTGTCTGATTGTTTCTGATTAATTTCGATGCATTTCTGGCAAAGGCGAACAACAAGCCGCTAGTCATTGTGTAGTATTTTACGCTCAATACTCAATCGCCGACGTACCCCGCATGGGTGAATTGTTTCTGCTCGGGAGGAAGAACTGTCGTGCGTCGCTACTCACAAAAGAACGTGACGCTTTCTGTGTACGATTAAGGTAGCGTCGACGGAGATGGAATCGGTTTGGTAGTTGTGGATCGGTGACGACATCTCGGCATCAGGAAAATGCCATCAGTGCTGCACCCACAAGTGCATGGAGTACATTATCGACGCCCCCCCGCATGTCAAAGATCACTGCGAATAAGCACATCTGACTGTTAGAAAAATCCACGCGCTCGATATTGCAGAAAATGCGTCGACGTACGCGGTAGTGTAATAGTACCTTCTTCTTCACGCAGAAGTCACAGTTGCGGCGCAGATCGTCTGAGCCACTGTGCAGGCCGCCCGCTTGCGTGTCCGCATCACTGTCGTCCCCACCTTTCACGGTCTGCACGATATAGAGGTCAAGAGAGGCGGCGCGCGATTCCGGGGCGTTGGTGGGCGGAAAACAGACAGCAGTGTTGCGATTAAACCGAAATGAGGACTGCTGCTTTGCCAGCGCAACAATGTACGGGAATTCCTGGTGCCCTCGGCTACCTGCTGCTGGTGGCGACGTTGTTGCTGTTTCTGTTGATGTTGCTGCTGCTTCTGCTGCTGCTGCTGCTGCTGCTGCTGCTGCTGGGAAATTTTGGAGACACCGAGCTGCTGCTCGGACCAGCGAGTTTGCCTAGCAGGCGTGCTCGCTCTTTTGAGGCTTTGCTTGGCAACTTCACGGCCGTCGCCGATGGTACCTGATTACCGTTGGATGCACACGGTGGACCAGGAGGAGGGTTGTCGTATTTTCGGCCAATATTGGCGAATGAAACGCGAAACGTGTTCTAAGATTCGAGGGAAGTGCGGCGCTTCATGATCATCTCGGCGAGAAACCGCAAATGACCAGGCTGATTTCAGCAACGAAAGCAATGACTAGGGTACCTTGGGCACCAAGCCTAGCACCTCCTCGTCCTCTTCCTCCGCTTCGATCCCCCCCCTCCTGACCCCCGTCACTGCCGTTGTCGCTGCCTCTGGTACTACTGGTGGTTGAGCTTGCCGCGGCGGAAACAGCTAGGGAACGGGACGAGCCCAGCGGAAAGTGAAAGCTCTTGACTTTCTTGAGCGGTGACACCAGTGCTAGCTCTTCGAATACAGAATCGTGATTGGTCGCTCTGTCAGCGGCGGAGAAGAGTGAGGGGCAACGGGAAAAGGGATGCGGTATTCGACGTGACCATGAGATACTCGGGAACAACAACGCTATTACTGAACAACGTTTTTTTCTCGCGTACTCTGGCTTTGCCCCGCTTTACCCCGAGCTAACATGGCTGAGACAAAACCCTACTACTGGATAGCAGCAATAGGATCCATCTTGAGGTTGGCATTGCTCACCCGGAGCGGGATAAGTGGAAAGAGCCCGGCCTCGGGAGCTCACTCACGGCCACCGCCGGCGAAGAGCCGCGACCTGTCGAAGTCGACGTGTCCCTCGTCATCGGGACGGCGGTGGTCGATGCCCCTAGCGCCCCCTTCCTCGCCCCCCTGCCCGCGGCAATCCCCGCCCCGACGCTAGCCGCCACCATCTCGGTGAAGGCGCGGGCCCCCGTCGACTGGTTGGGCGTCATGACGCTCGACAGCATGGACAACAGGTCCGTTGGGTTGGGCGTGCTCGCATCGCCGCCCCGCCCCCCCCCGCCCCCGCCCCCGCCGTTCGCGACGGCCGCAGCTACCGCGGCCGCGGTAGCGACGGCGTTCCTGAGGACGTCGTCGTGCACCGAGTAGCTCTCTGCGGCGGGAACCATTCCAGGGGAGGCGGAGCTGTTGTAGTCCTGCCGTGCGCCGTCTCCACCGCTTTCGTGGCCGTGGGGAAAGGGGGGAGATGTGGAAAAGAGACCGCTGTTGATGGGGCGGAATGCTAGGTTGTGGCCGTAGCTCCTTGGCACTCCTTCCCAGAGGTGATTATGGTACGAGCTTGGTTCTGGTGGTCCCTGGTGTTGTTGTTGTTGTTGTTGTTGTTGTTGTTGTTGTTGTTGTTGTTGTTGTTGTTGTTGTTGTTGTTGTTGTTGTTGTTGTTGTTGTTGTTGTTGTTGTTGTTGTTGTTGTTGTTGTTGTTGTTGTTGTTGTTGCTGCTGCTGCTGCTGCTGTTGCTGTTGTTGCCGCTGCTGCTGCTGCTGCTGCTGCTGTTGTTGTTGTTGTTGTTGTTGTTGTTGTTGTTGTTGTTGTTGTTGTTGGTGGTGGTGTTGGTGCTGTTGTTGCTGTTGTTGCTGGTGCTGCTGGTGCTGCTGGTGCTGCTGCTGGTGAACGTGGTAGTCGTCGTGCACTGCGATCAAGATAGGTTCGGTGTGTTGGGGAGGTATTCACGAGACAGACTTTCGGTAAGCTTGCAGTCTCGGAGATAAAATGACGTGGACGTACGGGAAAAGGGGTCAGAACGACGCGGTGTTTTGGACACGAGATCGACGACAACAGACGCGTGGTCCGCAGACCCCCTAGAGACGACAGTTGCAACCTCCTAGGCAGCGAAACAGGTGGAACAATTGCAATTGCAATGACACCGAACCCACAACAGCACGAAAGCGGGAGGCGGAGTAAGGCATGAAGGTGACGTTCAAGCTTGTTTCAATCACGGTGACATGGAGAGGAAAGAAAACGACCAATCGGAGTTAGGAATGCCGAGCACGCCTCGCCACGGTGCATGCTATTCGTACAAGACATTTCTGTCCTCGCGGTTGGCCAAACATACGAGGGTCTGTCGATCTGCCAAGCTGACATTGATATACCGTCTTTCATTTGCCCTAACCTCTGGGATCCCACGAGAACCGCGCTGAATCGCGAGACGGAGCGAGGAGACGGTCATCGGCTGGGCCCGGGACGTTCTTGTGGCTGATGGCGCTGTTGTCCGTGGCTCCAGCCATGGATGAGCAACGGGATGACTTGCCGCCACTCGGCCTCATCTGCTGTTGAACCGGCCCGCCGAAGGACGAGGAAGTCGAATGCGCAGTGATACAACACCGACAAAACGGACATGCAGTAGCTGTGTGAGAGAGGCTTCACAGCAAGGGTGTAAAGATGGAGTGAAGAGAGCAAGCCGTTCTGGCGACAGACACCGACTTCCTGTGATGGACTATTGCAGCGCTAGTGTTGGGATTGTCACAGCACGCCCCCCGTCCTTACACTGTACTCTTCCCGTCGAGTAGGGGCCACTGATGCTTCTGAAAGTAGTGCGCGGGGAATTCTTGGCGAAGCACTACACCCTCTTTATGTCACACAGCATACTTGTCAGAGGCAGACGCACCTGTAGCACGCACCCGCAAAGAACACAAAATCTAGATGGGGCTGAAGGTGGCATCACGGAAGATGGTTGACACCCCAGGGTTTACAAAATCACGCAGTCCTACAGTCTTCAAATATAGACTACAGCACGCGCCATCACGTCAGAACTTAGCAGTTAAGAACTCGATCCTCAAAAACTATATTTTTGGAAGAAGTAGACCTTGGCCGTGAGAACAGGTGCTCAGTCAAGAATCCTACACCCAAACCTATATCGTCGCCGTGGGAGTACTCCATTAACAATATAAGGAACGAGTCTCGGCCAAACTTAGATGTTCATGAGTGATGGCGCAATCTGTACTGTAGGCAATGACCAAGATGGGTTTGTTTTGTCCAGATCCATGTGCATCGTTGTAGTCCCCACAATCCAAACCAAAAATAAGTAACGCCGGGCGGAGGAGCTGAAATAATTGTGGAAAGTGGTCTGTCAGACTGAAACCCTTCTAGCGAAAGCCTCTACGACTCGCTCCCAAGCAGGTTCAGAAGAACTCCATGTAGGCAGTCAGCGCAGGACTTAAACCAACTGCACACAGAAAACACGGCACGCCGTGTATGAAGAGCTCACCCGCGCGCTCATTCTTAACTCGCATGCATGCGGAAAGATCAATTTACCGACAAATAGAGCCGAGGGAAGTTTGCGGGGGTTAGTAACACACAGATCACCTCGGGGTAGCTTGGGTCGCCGTGCACGTGCTCAGTACCGCTAATAGCGCTGTCATCAGCTGCTAGATGACGATGCCCAAGGTGGATCCCCTCACGAACCTCCATCGTGCAAACCTTGGGCTGCCCGAATGCAGTAGCTGCCACCTTGTCGCGAAAACGTCAGTATCAGCGCTGCCGCGCTGGCACCTTCTTTTCTTCGTAAAGTGAGCAAAACAGCCACGCCTCGTCGTCAGCACGTTGAACTCTTCTCTCGGTGATGCCCGGATGACAACAATGCTCACGTTCTCTCTTACTCGGGAGGAAACAATGGATGACCCGAAACTATAGATGGAAAATGAACCAGAGCCCTGGCAGAGCACTATCCCTCTTCTCTATTGGGCCAGTGTCGGCATGCGCGGTTCTGTTCGTCTCAGCAACAAGACAGACAACCCTCTTCATCCGTCTCACCCGCGGAAGGCGAAAAGCAGCGGCACTCTTGGTTGGTACCAGGATCTGCCTGTTACTCTCTTTCTCGGCGTGTTGCGCTTCGGCCTGGATAGATCACGTGGCTCGGCACAAGTGTTCTCTCGCGTGATTCTATGGGAAGATTTTGCTTGTCGTATCACGGAATCTATTCGGGTGAAATAATGAAACGGTTTTTTGGACCGTTCGAGGTTCCGCCGCATCATCTGTCCATCCATCCAGCACTGGTTTCCCTCCATTCACTGAAAAGACTCCACCACATCCCGTTCGACTGTGGGTATATCTCGAATGGGTAGTCTTTCTGTGTGTGTTTTTATTATTCCTTAATCCAGCACTGGATTGGACTCATAAGATTGGATGGTGACTTGCGAGTCCCCAACACGCTGAAACTTGCACCCAACCCTCTCTTGTACGCTCGCGTCCCGTTCCTCGCCAACACACACAAGCACTCGCTTTTTTTTGTGCCATCCAATAGCCTTCGACGAGGCACCTCTCTCATACCATGGTCCTTATATGCAGCAAGCACAGCAGCACTGATGATGCGCACGGAGTGGAATCGTTTGGCAGGCATCCTGTACTGCTGTGGTTGGTCCTGATGAGATTGTTGGGCGTACACCCACATGCTCCGCATACAAGTACGGAAACCCTCGTCACCTGCATGTTCTTCACGTGCTACCCATCATCATCTGTTAGATGAGGCACCCTCTCATAGTGTAAGAAGTTCTCCTTTCGCTTCCAGGAGCCGCATGATGGGATATCTGCCCTCCCTGTGGTCGGTCGTGATCTTGTTGCCAATTCATGTTCTGCGCATACATACATAGTCTATACAGCAGTACATGTAGTACAATTGTTGCCCATGATGTGTAGTTGTAGGTTAGATGTAAAGTCTAGCATCCTGGAAGCACATAGGAGCTGTTAAGAATATGTACAAGGTTCCGGGTATATTTGTGGTTTATCTTCTCGGGGAAAATGAGTCACGCATGCACGCGGTAGGGGGTCTCACCATTTTTTTTTTCGGGGTTGGGTTTAGACTATGATAATGTGCTGAATAAATACCTGCTAACGTCATTGGTAAAGGTTCCCAACCACCGCAAGTAAGCATATCATGCACAACGAAGGCACCCCGGCCAGCCACTTTCACATCTGGGGCCGGTTAGAAAAACCAGCCAGGTGAATTTCTCCTATGAGAAAACGGGGCGGAAGTTGTTTGGTTCTTCGAATTCAAGACCCTGATGTCCATCCAGTACCTCCTGTAGGCTACTTTGTTCCATTTTCTCCTTTCTTATCTATTACCAACAGACAAACTTTTCGTCTACAGGCTGGACCCCCAAATACCCGTAAAGTGAGCACACATATCCTCAACGCGCCCTTGCCGTGGAGAATTCATGGATAACCGAGGCATCCGAACCAACACGCCTCCAGGTCCGCCAACAGGAACTCAAACTTACGTATGCCGCCAATTTTGCCCATTTTAACCTCAGAGATCCAGTCTACAGGTAGACTACCATGGGTATGTTTCAAATTCTTCTGTGTTCACAATAAACATCAGTTTTTTTGCGACAGTAAGCTATTCTACTTTACGCAGGAAGCCAACCAACAGCGCGGGGGAATGGGGCCACACGGATGACACTTGTTTGAGAAGTGGTACTGTACAAGACGACGCAATGCACACGGCAAAGTTTATGCTGTTGCTCGTTTCGGCAGTTGCTTGCTGATCGAACCAGCCGTCTGTAAGAAGGCATAGCAGTCGTGCGCAACCATCGAAATCTCGGCAAAATCGTCTTGAAGTTAGGCATGCGAGTGTGGGTCGTTCAGCTCCTGGAGGGTGATTTTCAACCTCCGAACCACCGCTGGCTGCTTGCGACTTCTCACCCCGCTACCAGCATTGATGCCGCACATGGCGGTCATGGGGGGAGGACAACCATCTTCTGTACTTGAAACACCTTCAACAACTCCCTTGGCTTCACCAACAGCGCCTGGGACTGCTCCATAACGGCTTTCGCTTCGGAAACAACCGTCGTGAGCCGCAGGAAGCTTGGACAATACTGTTGGGTCGACCTTGCTACCGCAATTTCGATTATGCTTGGCAATATCAGTAGGCATCATGTAGTCGCCTCCCGGGCCCCCAAAACTCCTCCAACCGTGGCTGGGCGCTCCTGTACAAGGTCGTTGCTGGCTTTGACGTATGGTGGCCCTTGGGTGGCCTCGACGGCCTATTTCTGTTGGTGCTGAAATGGTCGCCCTCCCTGTTGTCGTTGGCGCTTCGTTCCCCACTCTGCCGTGGCTAACGGCTGCGAAGTCGCCGGTCATCCCACACGCGGGGTCACCGCTCTTCTTCTCGCTGAAATCTTGAGGCGTGTGCGTCGTGCGCCGCTCCTGCTGCCCTCGAGTTTCGACAACGTCTCTCCCGTCTTGCCAGCGAGTAGATGGCGCGGTGATGGGAGTCGTGTTTCGGCTGCTGGTGCTGGTGTTGATTTGGCTTTTTCCGGAATCGCCGTCCGATTCACTGCCTACAACATCCACGGGCCCCGTTGGTGGGTGCTTGGCATCGTCTCCTTCTGATCTCCTCCTCCCCCTCCTGCTGCTCACACCACCCCCCGTGGTCGCAGATTTCTGTTCGTCCTCGATGAGCGTCTCCCTTCCATAGCTTGGTCGTTTTCTTGAAGGCCGGCTCCACGTCGGTGGTTGCACGGGAGGAATGGCACTGGCGACGGTGTCGTCTCCTCCTTGGGGCGAACAAGACCTGATTGTCGCCAAGAGTGTGTGCAACGGACAAGCCCGAAGGCGCAGGAGGTTTCAAGCAAATAACTTCGACCTGTACGCGTTTCGGACAGAAACCTCAACTGGATACATGCACGGATACTTCTTCATTTTTATTGTTTTACGAACTTCATTCCGACCTACGCTTCGCCCAATTAGTGGGGTCAAAAATGTCCGTTTGTTTCTTCTTCCCGGTTGCCTGAGACCAGATGGCTTGGAGACCACATGCAGTCTACAAGCCATGGATATGTCATCAGAGAGAAGGAATAGTACGATTTGGGTCCTAGTAGCGAGGTCGCCACATCGAAGAAACAGGGGCAATCCTCGGGCTTCCATCAACACATCGTTGGCCTCACGAGAAACCAACCGGCTACTGTCACTCGCACGATCAACTTCGTTTGAACCCGAGAATAAAACCAACTCGGTCTTAGTTAGCCATCTACGCCCCACACTTTGGACAACCATCACCTTGGTGTCGTCATTCTCTTCCTGCTGCCGGAGCCGGGAACACAAGACTCCCGCCACAATTGCCGCCGCGGTCTCCCCTCGGAAGCAGAACGGTTTGGCTGCTCTTGCCCAGCGGGAAGCAACCGATCCGCCGCTCGCCTGCCTCGTCCTTGCCCCGACCCGTTATCGCTCCCGCTTCTACTGCGGTGGTCTCGACGAACGAGATCGTCTCCCCTCAGCGCTTCGTCGTCGTCGTCGTCGTCTCCGCTGCTGGGAGTTAGCCGCCAGGTCGCCACCCCAACGCGAGGATGGCGGCGGTGCTGATTTTCGCTAGGATCGGCGTGGGAGGAGATGTGCGACCGCATGCGGTTGATCGGACCACCGTTCTCGTTGCTGCTGTCGCCGCCGCCGTTGTTGTTGTTGTTGTTGTTGTTGTTGTTGTTGTTGTTGTTGTTGTTGTTGTGGGGTTTGCTGCCGTTGCCGTTAGAATTTTCTAACCCTGCTGAACACATAAAACTCCCACCACCCCCGCTGCTTCCTGCCACCCTGCCACCCGGACCACAAGCGCTACAGTAGCTTTCCCCATCACTAGTAGCAGCACCCGTAGGAGGAAATGAACAGCAACTAGTGCCCATCTGCCAGCTCTTGGGGATCTCACTGTCAGCGCTAGCGTCGGCGGCCCAGAACCTGCCGCTGCAGCACTCTGATGTGTCCGACCACGGCTGCGCTGCTGCTGCTATTACTGCTTCCGTGGAATGATTTGTGGCGTTCTGATGCTGGGGGAAGTCTATCGAGCCTGCGACAGAGGAGTTCCCAATGGACGAGGCGAGAGGCCCGTCGTGGCAGGACTGTGAAGCCTCCCCGGCCTGCTTGGCATTCCCCCCCCCTTCCCCGATGCCTCCACCCCCTGCCGGAGGTTTACCCACGCCAAAGTCCGCGTCGTCGCCCCCCCTACCTCCTGCCGTGACCCCGCTCGCAAGGGTGGCGGAATCGGAGGGATAGAAGCCCCCCATGCCTTGAAGGTTCGAAACGCTTGTCGAGATGGCACCCGTTGGCGTGGCTTGGTTCACCAGGCGTTCCGGCTTGATGTGAGTCGAAGGGACCCCTGTTAAGAACGATCGCCCTTCCGTAAGTCCCCCGCCGCCACCCGATGCTTCCGCCGTCCCCGCCGAAGCCCCGGCGACCACCTGCATGCTCGACGGTGCCGGCAAGTTGGAGCCACCAACACCGCAATCTTCGGCAAGTGCGTTGCCCCCCGCGACGTTCTTGGACTCGCCAACTGCAGCCATACCCACGCGCTCCGCCGCCACGTCCCTTCCACCCCCCCCCGGGTTCCGCCTACCCCCCTCCATCGCCCCCCCGCCCGCAAGAGATAGGTGAGCAAGCCCCGGTGGCTCCCCCGGCCCTCCAAAGGACACCCTGGCAAGTTCATCATTCGACGACGACCCCGAGATGTTCGCAGTCTGCCGATGTCCCGCTATCGGAGACATCGTTAACCCTTTGGAGTCAACCGCTGAGTTGTTGTTGTGGTTGCTTTGGTTAGACTGGAAGAGCCGAGAACGTTTCAGGTGATGGTCCCGGTGCACGGCGGCTTCAACTTTCCCCCGCGGCAGAACGAAACACGTCGCGCCGTCACTCCCTGCCCCTCCGTCTTGGACGTCTGGGGAGCACCTTTTTAGTTGGAACAGCAGCGTGTCAAGCGCACGGAGTGCATGAACGCCAGAAAGGGCGGGGGCGGGGGTATCCATGATTGATCAGCTTTGTTATTCGATGACACTCCATACGAGTCGGGGCACGATTATTGTAAGAGTCGGAGAGTTGGCACCGGGTGCGATCGTTTTTATAGATGTTTTTTTTCTCGGGCTTTTTATCGCACCCCGGTGCCATCTCTCCGACCTGTGCCATCTCTCCAACCCCGGTGCGGACATGCAATTAAATCATTTCGTTTAGAAGTTCAAGGCACCCCGGTGCGATCTCTCCGACCGGTGCGATCCCCGATGAAATGCACACAGGTACAGGTGTTGTATGCACGCACCCCGGTGCCATCTCCCCGACCGTTGCCATAGTATTGATTGGTACCAGTGTAGGTACCCACGCGCGCACACGGTGTTCTGCACACCCACGCATATCTGAGCCGGAAAAAAGGCGGCGAAATACACATACAACATACTCCCCAAAAAACGGCGAAATAGCGCAAACAAAAAATCTAGACGATGCCAGTCCGTGCGAGCGCGCACACACAGCCATTGATTGTGCCATGCCAGAGGGTGCAGGTACTGGTTCCTCACGATGTCGTTTCCATCTGAGGTGGTACAGGTACACACGGTATCAATTGTTTCCCGCTTTCGTTTCGGTCTTCTTCTACGGATACCAGTACGTACGCAGAAGTACAATAGTTTCGGGTTGTGTAAGGTGGGGTAGGGTGCGCCTTATACGTTGTGTGTTTGGCTGAGTGTGCGGTTGGCAACTTCCATATGAAAACAACTGGCATCCCGCGTGAACCGCGACCATCCAACCGTACGTAAAGGAGTGGCGCTCCGCTGACTCCTTCCCCACGTGTAAAAGGTACGCACATGTACCTCATTCCGGCAGCTGAAGAGGAGTTCGATCTTGGATTTGGGGGTCGGAGAGATCGCACCGGGTGCGATCTCGCCGACCCCGGCGCGTAAATCGAATTAAATGTTTTTTCTCGTTTTTTTTTGGCACCCCGGTGCCATCTCTCCGACCGGCGCCATCTCTCCGGCCCGTGCCAACTCTCCGACCCTTACGGCACTTCCTACTTCTTGCAGACACATGACCAACGGTCTGGCATTCTGTGTTCTCGCCACATGAGAAATTTTCTTGACTTTTTCTACGAAGAGAGGAAGAGGGAGGGGCGGTTACTTGTTAGCGGGGAGTCTACGGGCCTTGTACAGCTACTGTACCTGACGCGGTAGCTGCCGGAAGCCAACACTCGAGGCCTCCGACCCTTGCTCCTTCCCAGCATCGATTCGGGAGCGAAGAAGTCCCCGGCCGTCATCACGCCTACGCAGCGCAAACCCGGAGCGATGCCCACTTCCTTGGCCAGCGAACGGTCGATGACACCCCGGTGGGAATCCTGTTCGTCGTGCGAAACAAAAACGGGACTTCGATTCTGAAACCGGGGATCCTGGTCATGACGCAACAACCGTGAAACACTGGGGGTCAACGCAAACAGGATCGTTCGTGAAAACGCTGTCATCGGGACGGCGCGCTCGTGGTGTCCTCTGATTTCACGATACGTAGCAATCTGTTCGTCTGTACTAGCCCTCGCCGGCACTGTCTACTTGCAAACGGCCTCCTTTATCTCTTCGCTATCCGCAGAACCGGGCCGGCACGTCAAGAAAAGCACGTCTAAAGAGATGTATCCGCTCGCCTTCGCTTGATGTCCTCTGGGAGTGGTCAGTTGTTGGCTTGAAGCAATGAAAAATGTCAATCGGCGCCCCTAACTCAAGCGATTGCGTTCTGCATACCGTGGCTTGATGCAAAGCCTCTGAATGGGTAAACTGTATCTATCTTCAGTATTTTGTAATGGGAATACGACCAACAACCACAGCAGAAGCAACAAGGGAACGGACATGTCACCTTCACCGCGTACTCGAGGAGGCCCTCTAGGATGATGTAGAGGCTGTCGCCGAAATCCTCCTCCTCGGTGACCACCTTTTCATCAACAACGTGGCAGAAAAACACTCGAACTTATTCATGTACCGCTTGCGTATCGCACAATGAAACAGGTAAGTTTTTCCGATATTGAGGCGCTCTCCGCTCCGCCGTGTGGACGAGCTCGGCTGTTAGCAGCCAGCTTGAGCCCATTCCCCTGTGTGATTCCATGGGTAGTCCGTTGGAGAACCCAAGTATGGCAGCACCCCTATTGTTGCTACATGTCGCGAAGTTCGCGTGTTTCCCCTCACGCCCTTCACAACCAAAACATCAAATTCGAGCCACTCCAAAATAACGGGAACTGCTGACATCACTTGGAGTCAGACTAGAGCGAAGAGTGGACGTACACGCAGAGATGGATAACTGAGATGACTCGAATCTTCAGCGGGGGGACAAATCTCTTGTTTCATTTGTGTGCGGTGAAGAGGACAAGCTCTGACCGGATATCCAGGTCGGACACGACCATGACGCGAAACCCAAACGGATTCTCACGTTCCAAGAGAACGTTTCTTCGATTGATAGGAGTCATCCCTTTCCTCAAGTCTGTGGAAGGTTGGCTTAACCAGCGCACGTGCTGAAACTACGACGTGAAAGTCGAAAGCAGTGCAGGGTATAAAGTACTTGAATGTAGCGTGGACTATCAAACAACGTTAACCTCAACGCGATTTCGCCTGTGGGAACAGAAACCTCTATATATACTACAGAGTATTTCTATCGCGCTCGGAGTGCGATTGTTGGAACCGTTGTGGAGCACAAACATATATGGTGCGGGTGACACTCAGACGTCGACGGCGTAGCCTTCTTCCCACCTCGCCAGGTTTGTAGCGCTTAAGGGCTATGCTGCCTATGAGCCTCGGGAAGCAGGGGCCGTTGATCCGCTTCAGAACAGGGTTCTCCTTGAGAAGGCGGCACAACATCTCAGCCTCTAGGCCCGCGACGCCGGGTACAACGTCGTCGCTCGGGAAACGCTTCAGCTGCGCTAGGACCTGCAGCAGGCAGCAATGAGAAGACGAAATGGTGGCTTCCTGGTTCCCTTCTGGGACCTCGCACAAGGGAAATCTCGTGTCCGGAATAACCATTCTCGATGGCGTAAACGCACAGTACGTAGCATGGGAATTGGTTTGGTGTTGCTCGGGGATAGCAAATCGAGAGCAACGAGTACAACGAGCGAGCTTGGGTCGTTATACTTTCGTCACCCTTTTTCGAGCATCAAGACGCAGCCCGCGTCTACGTAGCACGAATACTTGTCAAACCAACGATTCTTTCCCCAGGTAGAAAAAATCACCGTGCGTATTTACACAATCGGAAGGCAGCCAGCTGACCTCGACCACCCTGCAACCTCTCATCGAAGACGGGGTTTGCCAACCAGAACAAGCCTCCGATACGAGTGTGGTCGTCCAAAATCCTCCGCGAGAACGCTCTCTCGACATCATATTACCTACCTATCGTTTTTCCTTCCACCCAAGCGAGCGCGTACCTCTCGACAGACCGCGGAGTGCGAGTCCGAGTAGTTCTCCCGCGCAAGACCGTTGGCGTAAACCTCGGTATCCACAACGGCCGCCGTCGTCCCCTCGCGGGTCACCGCACGTACGCTCAGTACGCTCTGGGGTAACATGCAGTCAACAATATTATCGCGCGTTTGATATTGCAGCACCGGTCGCGCGCATCGAGCACACATGCTAGTCAGTGACAGTTTTGGCTTTAGGGGGAAGAGGACATGCATACCCAAGGAAACGCGAACTGTTGAATATGTTGTAGATCTTCATGATATTGCGCACTCGATGGGCGCGCTGAACGAATTTGCAATTCTATGTTGTTTAATATGGATGCTTGGAACACAGGACTGAAACGAAGGCGATATCAACGGACTCCCAATGTCTATGCTACAATGTTGCGTGACGATGACCGTGATCATGGAAGCAAAAGGTTTGACAGGCCCCTCCACGAACATAAAGCATAAGAATTTCAGGGGGTCCTGAAACAAGCGCTCAACTAAGGTAAAAATGTTCGTGTAGGCGGCATCTTGTCCGCAGCCAATTGTCAAACGACAGAAAGCAAGTAGCCCCGATCCGGATTGGTTCTCCGCCGGTGCGATAATGCTATTACGGTGACGTAGCGTTGGGAAGAGTAGCACTTATGACAAGAACTGCAACAGCAACAGCAACAGTAACAGCAACAATACTACCGGTCCTCGAAGTCACGACCACTACACCCCGATCACTAAGATAGCGACAGCCTCTTGCACGACCCCGACTTCGGCCTTCGACAACGGCGGCTGAAGGCTCCAACCACGACGGCTGCCACAACACAACAACGAAGACGACGACCACCACCACAACGAAACCAACAAGAACAACAACCATGACCAGGCCGATCTTCGGCATTGGCTGCACATGCACGCACCTCCTCCGAGTTCGGGTACTCCCCCAGCACCTGCCTGTCGAAGTGCATGGCTGCGCACGGCCCGAGCCCACTCGCACGCCAGTCCTCCAGGGACAGCGCGTTGTCAACATCGAAGTTCTTCAGGTGCCCCGCTGCCGGTATGTCGAGGGTTTCGACCGTGAACCTGGGAACCACGTTGGATTAGCACAAAACACCGGAAACGATAACCTGTCAACCTAAGGGGGGCATACAGCTCAAAGGCGGAGCACGCAATTTCTTTGTCGCGCCGCGCCTTAAAGCGCAAGAGAAAGGGCTGCTTGCACAAGCTCCGATACACGTGGTTCGAACACCGTATGACGGCCGGGATGGATGCTCAGCATGGCGTTGAACGAGTTCACGAGTGTGAAGGGAAACTCAGTAACGTCATGTCGGATGAGCTAGCGGTGTGGTTTATCCGCTGAACCTCTCACGTCACACCTCACGTCGGTCTCCAGTGAATCTCTCGGTTGTGTTTCTTTACCGTTAGCGGAACACGTCCGCTCATGAACCCCCCCCCTCCCCATAGTCCATACGCTGTTGCTTAGCCTAGCGGCGTCTGTTGGACTCAAACCAAGCGTCTGCAAACACCCCCCCCTTATGACTTCCCCGCATCACATTTAACACCCCATTCTAAATGTCGATAGTATCGCAGGAGGGGCGGGTAGGGGGAAACCCTTTTGTGTGACCACGGATTGGCGTAAACGGCACAAGTGCTGTGAGGGTAAATTTGAAGTGAAAATAAATAAAATTCGCGAGTGAACCTACAGTACGCCGGCAACTCGACCAAAACCAATTTCCTCTATGTTGAACGAACACGCCTGTGCGGACCTGTTTGCATTGGTTACAGCCTGTAGAGAGATGCTGCCCTTGACAATGAAGAGGTAGGTCTTGGGGTCCTTTTCGTCGCGTATGAGCTCCGAAAACGCGGGCCATACCTGCCCGGTATGGAGCAGCACGGGAGGCGGAGGTTTAGGTGGGATAAAGATGGTTGCGGCGTTTGACAACGCCGACAGTCTCAACAGCCGCGACAATAGCAGCCGCAGCACCACCATCAGCACCACCACCACCACAATAATGGCAGCAGCAGCAGCAGCAGCAACAACAACAACAACGACAACAACAACAACAACAGCAGCGGCAGCAGGCAGCACCTCAAGGCGGAGCGCCGCCGCGATACGGGTCTTGAGACAGGCCGGGACGTGACGAAACCTGGCGATGTCCAGGCCGCCCTTTGGCGTGCTCAGCTCGTTGACGATGTTCTTCACGTCCCTCCGAGTCCGCCGCTCGGGCGGCACCGCGAGCGAGCGCAATGCTCTCGTGCCCACGGGGTGCTCGCCGCCCGCTTGTTTCTCGGCCGCCCGTACCAGCTCCACGTCGCCACGGATAACCTGCGGTAAGTGACTGTGGGTTTCGTGCTATGTTGCACCGTTAGTTTCCTTGCCCGTTCTACCAGAGTGGGAATCAAGGGAGGAGCAATGAATGCCTGAGCAGTAGCCCCCTTGCAAACAGCTGCTCTTCCTTAACGCCCCCAAGTAACAATAGTTCTTCATGTGAGGTCTTGGCAACCAGCGCTTTAGGGAAGAACAAAGGGGGCACTCAAACGGGCCACAACAGCCGGACGATTGTCACTCGGAATATGAACAGGGCCCGGGGGTTGTTATCCTCCTGCACGCAAGGATCTATGTAGCCTTCTGAATCTTAGTTTGCGGCTCTCAACCACCGGGCTACTGCAGGCACCTCACACCCCTCGACGGTTACAATATCGAAGCCCGCCTCCGCCCCGTGGTGCATGTGCTGCATGCCCCACAAGTCCCCCGGCTCCAGTCTGCCGACTTTCACAATACGGGATGCCGATCTTGTCCTCGTGGTCTACCGTATTGAATACCCGTGCCAGAGAATAGAGGGCCAGGGCGGACGGTGTATTGCGGTGGGTCATGTCACCATGGGGTGCTTTGTACAATGTTGTCGCCAGAGAGAGGTTGATAGAGCATGGGGGAAACTTTGACTTTGTCAGCTCCGGCCATGGGTTTCGCTGGACAAGGCCGCCAGTGGCTGTAGAACGGGAAGAGCAAGATTTGTGCCTTATGTGTTCGGGTAGCGTACAAAGTTAGCAGCCGGCAGTGCCACTCTGTCACATTACGCATTCAGGTGGGTAAGGAGAAAGAACGACTGGGAATGGGTCAGGAACATCTGGTTCAGAGTCTCTCTCTGACACCCCAACCCACCCCAAAGACCAACAACGACGACGCCGAGGAGGGCCAAGGCCGAGGACCTCCACCCAATTACGAAGCGTACAAACACACCTTAGAGACCTCCATGATGCGGGCAGACCCTCTAAGCAGGATGAGGAACCCGGTCACCTTTTTCCCGTGCTCTACCAGAACCTGCTCAACGATGCAAGGTTCGGTGCACGTCAGTTCGCGGTAAAAATGCCGCCAGGTACAATCCCCACGATTACAGCCATGTCCGCATTGTTAATACTTTTGGTCTCTGACCCAAACCATCGACAACAATGTCCGCATAGACAACAACTTGGTGGTTTTCTGAACCGAACAATTTCGATGGCCTAACGTGCTGCTATCTCTCATTTCTTGCGAATAGTAGCTCCGTTTTAGTCGCCCATATGTTGCCCTTTCCCTTTTTTTATTTATTTCGCTACAAGCCAGCTGCGGATTTCCTGCAACTCCTACTTACATCATCAATGAAGGCGGACAGAAAGTCAGGGAAAAACCGAGACAGACGGAGAACCCGAGCTGATCGGCAATAGAAACGGCACAGCTAACATCATGCCAAGAGCAAGCCCGAAGAACGATAGAGACTGAAACTCTGCATGCAGACAGAAACACGAGAATATTGCCCAACCTACACCCATCCCCGCGCACCCGATACAAGATATATCTTTGGTTTGGCGGTTTTGGGCTACATTTTCATGAATCAAATGCGACGTTTCGTCCCCCAAACCTAGTTTTGCTTATCAACCATAGCTCATGAACATTTCACTAGAATAGTTTGTCTTGGAATCTACCTCTCCTCCGGCCACGACCGTTCTGTTAGTCAGGCGGCTCGCGATCCGCTCCAGCGAGAGGGCCGCCATCTGCTGGAAGGCCACGTGGTGCGATAGCACGTTCCTCGCGATGTAGCTGATCTCCCTCCACGTCCTCAACCCGGGAGTCTTGGCCAGGGTTCTCCTCACCGGCTGGAATGCGCCATACAGCAACAATGCAGGGCGGGTAGCAGCATGGGTCGGGGAGACCGATATCTTGTTGTAGAGGAGGAGGACATATACCTGCTTCGCTGACTTGGGGGAAATCGGCGGCAAGCACTTGGTAAAGTATTGATGGTGACCAGGCCGCCACGATCACTCGTGAGAAGGATGATCATTTCAGGCTGCTGCTGACGGGACCCCGCAAAACAGGTGGAGAAGCCGCGAAGACAGACAAATCCCGTAATGATAAGAGCTGGAAAACCTTGTTGGGTTTCAGAGGAAGAAATCGTTGTATCGTGTCTATTCAAGAGCAGGGTGGGTAATGGTCGCGTTAAGACGATAATTCGCTGGTCATCTCACCTGCCATTGCCAGTATGGCAGCCTCTGGATACTGGAACGCTCCGCAAGTACTTGGTCGACGTCTGTGCTACGGCTGCGTGAGGTTAGTGGGTTCGAAAAGAGCTCGCTTTGCTTTTCCCTGGAGATTGAAAAACAAATCTCCCAACTGCAGAAATACCTTCAGTCTTCACTGTTATCGCACGCCTACCTCCATGCTGTAGCACAGGTCGACCCCGGGGTAGATAACATCGTGAAACGTGTGCGCATCCACCAGTAGCACTTCCGTTGCTGGGGCCGAGGAGTCCCCGACTAGCTTGCACAGATCAAAATCCTTCCAGTCATCACCAACATCCTACCCAAAGAGGCGGAACCCCAAGGGCGCCGGGAGTAAAGTGGAGAATCCGAAGAAAGACTCAGTAGTCATTGAGCCGTTGCACATTTGGAGGACGGTCAGTATTTTTCACACCTTGTCCAGTTCTCCAGTAGCCTTTATTTCTTTCCAAACGAAAGAAGGGGATGTATTGCGTACGGTACGGTATTACTTAGGGTCAAAGACCCACGGGTACGTACCCCTGAAATTCCTCGAAAAATGGAGCTTGTTACGTTGGGTACCATGCCCAAAATCCGGCCCCACAGCACTGGCATCCTACCCAAAGAAGGAATTGGAGTACCGTGTGAGTACCCGCACTCAGAGGATGTGCCTCCTTTAGGCCCGGGTGGTTGCGAGAACTTGTTCGACCAGTCGAGTTCGGCCATTGGGGAAGTATATCCATCAAGAGTAGAATCGATGCATGTCCTTCAGAACCGAGTTTCGAGAATGCATCGAAACTTGATTTGGGACAAAACATCAAGTACGGCGTGGTTCATCAGCTGTGTGTTTTCTTTCACGGCTTGCTGAGGAAACATCGCGACTAGCACCTGCCACATGCGGCCGCGCAGCTTGTTAGTATTTTCTAACGCAAGGTACGAAACATGCCAAGGAGCGGAACAAATCTAATATCTGGAGCACCTCCTGACAGATTTCGGATTAGTATAGGTGCTTGGTCCATGCAAGTAATGTAGTGTCCCTCATGGTCCAGGTTACCCCGCCTTTCCTACGTTTGGTGTCCTCTTGTTCCCGACAGAGTGAATTTCGAGGTGAATTTGGGGTGGACAGGGTTCATCGGTATGCTTGCGTGTGCGTGCGTTCGATGCCAACATACTGGGTTTATTTGGGGGCTGGTACAAGAAGGGTGTCTATTCATTCCCTGCGTGTAGGTTCGGATAGCCCCACGCATCCTCCATTTTGGGGCCTGGATAAGTGCGCAGGGCAGGATGCCCTTCACGTACTTGGACCCAGACTACCGGAACCCACCGAACCCAACCTGAGAAGATACAGGCATGCTAGGGTCGTCGCACCTCGATACCGGGGGCGTTGAAGAACGGCGACTTGTTCCGCCAGAAAACCATTTACCTGGTCAAAGTCGTTCTCGCCTTTCCGGTTTCTGCTTCCCATCATCATCTGAGATATCTGAGCCGGAAAAACGCCTCCCGCTTGGAGAGTCGTCAGGGTGAACTCTCGGTCCTCGTCACCGTAGTTGCTGCAATCGCTGGGACCGTGTCCCGGGCCGCCGCTGATTGCATCGCCGTTGACGAACGCGTGGTTGTTCGGGTCGCTGACGCCGGTGTGTTTGTGTGTGTCGTGGTGGTTGGTTCTGCCGTCTCCTTTGCGGATTGTATCCTCTTTGATGATTGGAGTGTTGTTGTTGTTGATGCTTCGGCTGCAAGTTGTGGTCTCGGAATACTTTATTCCACCGTACTGCACGTGTCTCTCCCCGCCAGCGGTTCCTTCCTTTCCTCCGATGCTGTCGAGATCAGATTGCTGCGAGCTTTGCGGAGTCTCCGACCGCGTGCATGGGGTAGGTTTCCGCCTTGAATAGTAGAAACAATAATGGAGAAAGGCGGGACAAAGGAGGGTCGGGAGAATGCCATGCTCCAGACATGTTCAAGTAAACACCAGTGAGCGAGTTGTTCAAGCAGCGGTGCTTCTACTCGAGTGGAGAATGACTCCCAGGGGTTCCAGGAACATATGCTACAACAGCATCACCCATGCCGCATATATAATCAACCACCCTTCTTCACACGCCCACACGAAGACATTGCGTGGTTTCTCTCCGGCTTCAGATATGTTCGGGTACTCGTAAGCAAAAGCAACGACCGCTGTGTTGTTCTGACCCCCTTACCCCCACATTTTGTCACCTCCTGCATGTGGCCCTGAGGCAACCGGACACAACAATGGCGACTTGATCGCAGTCCACGCGAGACAGGTGGATGTCGTTGGGGTCGACCGGCATTCTGTTTGTCCACTCCAAGAAAACGCCTCCATGGCCCTCCCTTCGTAGTGTGAACTGAGAAACCAGAATCTGCACATCGGTGCCGTTGTAGGTATGTTGGTTCATTCATTCCAAATTTTGGTGTTGGTCGCGTTGTTGTTGAACGTATGGGTCACGTGCTGTGAAGAAAAATCCCCGTGTGTGTTTAATGTGTGTGTCTGAAAACATCTGCGTTATGGGCGGTATGCGAAATTGCGTTCAACCTCATGCCACATCCCTCGTGTCCCGTCCGCTTTCCCTAAAAGCGTACCCGTTGTTCACCCTGGAAACTTTCTGGTTATTATTCTACGAGTAGTGGCCAAAATCGGGTACACCCGGTCCAAACACGGCCATAATCGGGTACCCCTACAAGACGCTGCGGGAGCGACCGCATGACACCATCTGATTGGCCGACGCCCACTCCTACCCGACATTGACCGTCTTTCCACCGGGTGGACCCGATCTTGGCTACTCACCCCCCGGAGGGGTACCCGGTTTTTCTTTCCCCTACCCGAAAATAACTGGGCTGTTCGGCCAAAACCCATGCACACAATCACGGGTCGGACGCACACCGCTGGCCCTCGGTTGTCGCCAATGAGAAAGTAGCGGGAGGGAGAGAATATGTCTATTTATTAGATGAGTCTTGCGTGTGTCGCATCTCGTGAGGTACTCATTCCAGCTCTTCTTTTCGATCATTTGCACAGATCGCCTGCCGTTTCCCCCAAGGGAGACTTCCACCGCCGGCGGGGGGTCTGCCTCCCCCCGCCGGGCCTTCAGAACGTCCGAATTCGAGGGCAGGGCATTGCTGACATGTACTTGTGTGCATGGGTTTTGGTCGAACAGCCCAGCCATTTTCGGGTAGGGGAAAGAAAAACCGGGTGCTCCTCCGGGGGGTGAGTAGCCAAGATCAGGTGCACCCGGTTGAAAGACGATCAAGGTCGGGTATGGGCGGGCGTCAGCCAATCAGATGGTGTCTTGCGGTCGCTCCCAGCAGCGTCTTGTAGGGGTACCCGATTATGGCCGTGTTCGGAACGGGTGTATCCGATTTTGGCCACTGCTCTTGTTCTACCTCTCTCTTGCCTACAGTTTCAGATACATAACTCATTCGTGTTCTGTTCAAGGTTGGTGTAGGTGTAGATGGAGCTGGTGTCAAAGCCGCACATCCGAGATGGCTCAAACGTCTGCGATCTATTTCAACCACAAATGTGTCGTACATGATTGTCCGGGTTTCACCCCACAACCGCGCACTAACATGAAGATTCATGAGGGGTTACCAGTGAGAAACGCGAAACCACGCCAAAAAAGGAAGGAATATTTAGCACCAAAACTCATGGATGCTGCTGCGTATGCAATACCGTTTCAGCGCAAGCAGGTACACACCTCCCGAACCTCTGTCGAGTAGCCATTGATTGGCGGAAAGTTCAGGAACTCCAGGGCCACAAGAACCTCCTCGGCCTCCGCCCCACCCCTGAGAAGGATAGACTTCGCCAGCTCGGGACTCCACACCTACAGAAATGCATCGTGAGTTCGTCGGGCGAAAGCCGCAAATGGTCCAGTTGTTTGGTCGGGAAGGAAACACTCGAGAACAATGGTGAGAGCGTGCCGGACGATGAAACTCGTTGGACGTATACGCAAGTGCAACAATGACGGGAAGAATCTGAAGATTACATCAGGCCATGTCTATCCTGATGAAAGCGCGACTCACGAGGGTTTTGCTGGGTTTTGGGACCCCGCCAGGTTCTGGGACCCCGGCAGTTTGGTCTTGCTGAGGGTCCTTGGAATCGCGATCTTCTGCTCCTGGCCAAAGCTTGAGAGGGACGCCACACCAGTCACCAGCCGAAGAGCCCCGGATGCGGGAACATATTTCGTCGAGATTACGAGTATGGGCACAAGCGTAGCTTATTCGCATAGGTAGGGGTGAACAGTGCCAACAGGGATTGCAATCATTGTCTGGGGTCTTGCTTTGTTGAATCTCTGCAGTAGTCAGACCTTCCAAGATCGTCTGTAATCAACAATGTGGTTGGACACCAAAACATGGGAGCGGATACCGACATAAGCTATTCTTCGAGCTCGTTTTTGCCGAATATATTATTCGGTCCAACGCTTCGTCGATTTGGAGTCTTACTGTACCGTATGACTACGGGGGCAGAGTATAGTCGAGACACACCCTGAGACAGTGCTCGAAGGGAATCTTGGCCGCTAGTCCCCTTGTGGCACAAGTCACCACCGGGAGATCCACCATTAGCTGGAAAGAAGGAGATGCTGGGGTTCGAAAGCCGAAAGTATCTCCTGCAGGGAATTCCAACCCTGCTGCCTGCAACAGAGGTAAGGCCGGTCATGGTTCGAGAATAAGCATGTAGCTCTTTCTTGTGTTTTCTAGGAGAACTGCCAAGTGGGGAGACCTGAACGTGTCGTACTTGGAGAGTTCGAGTCGCTTCTAGCATACGCAGAACCACTCTCCTTGAAGAGTACTCGTGTCTACCTAAGCAACACCTCGAGTACTAACAGGGCACATTTCACACAAGAGTGTAGACCAACCACAAGATTAGTGTGTGTGCAACGGTGATTAACCACGCCGTCAATATCAAGTCTGTCAATGGCACAGTGGCGCTACAGTACAACGTTCGTTCGAACCAACGCTGTTCTCGTCGTTACCTCGGCCTTGACGCTACCGGAGAGGATAATGTAGAGCGCGTTCTCTCCCTCCACTGAGAGATGGACATGGGCGCCCGGCTCGATCTCGTACGCCTCTGCGCATCGCGCGATGCTTGACCTTTGGGTACGTTTACGCCAGTCGAAGCCGGGAATTTTACCAACATGCCAGACGTTCCTCCTCTATAGGGGTGTGTAGAAATATCGATGCTGTGCGACATCCACAAGCCCACGTAGAGCCGACGCGATTGCACATGGGTACCAAGTGTTGTACATTATGATGGGTTTGCCCTGATACGGCCTCACGGCAGTACCGCGCCGCACACACAGCAACCACGTTATGTTCTCCTTCTCATTGACACCTGAGTTGGCTTCACAACTGATATGTGGCGCACCTTGTGACGACGTCCAGTTGCCGAACGAAACTAGCCTGATAAAGGCCATTCGCTATCTCAAAGACATCCTCAGAATTTCGAAGTCTCTGTGGGATGTTCAGCAGTCGACGGATCTTCTCCTCGTCGACTCCTGTTGTGCTGGTCGATTCCATCGCAGGTGGGCTGCTGCAGGCCCCCAAGTTCCTCTGAAATCTTGATTGATGAGGAGGATGACAACTGTATGGTAGAATAGCAGTCGCCACAAAGCTGCAACGCCGGACCTCTCTCTGGTCGCTTGCGTGATCGGCACGTCTCGATGCCAATCAGATATTGTAGTGACACACACAAGAGCGGTACTGCTGTACATGTAGTGACAGAGCGATAACTACAGAGAGCGAGCGAGTTTCAATCGCACCTCGACAATAGGCGATTCTGAACTGAGATTAAATACATCTTGCCTTCTCCTATTCGTGCCCACCGCAGCAGTTTTCCTTCAAAACCGCGGGCGCAGGCGCACAAGCGAAGCAACGCATTCCCGAAAAATGCGGCGGGACTTACGGACACAATCCCGAACCGAAACGTGATAATGGGTTCCCCGCGGTGAAGCGGCGAGATTCTTGTCCGGAACACGCGGCCGTAGCCGGGAACGACTGTGTCGTAATCGCTGTGTCGCCGCCTGTGCTCCAACTCGCTGAATAGAACACAGGACCGATTCCTTCAGTTCGATAGGGAGAAACGAAGTCAGGCCAACCATGACTGGCAGAAGGCGAACCCGAGGTGAATCAGCACACAACCCCGAAGCGGCTATCCAATAGATGACGTCTGAGTTGTGATCTGCAAACCTTGGATATCACCGGTCAGATAGCGGATCCTATCCCAAGTTGTATGTCTTGCAGGGTATAATGCTAGGCTGTCTTATACACTCGCCGTCAATGCTCTGCACGACTCCCTCACGGGGTGTCGCGTGTCTGACAGCCGGGGATGTCGCAGTCCACGCTGTATTCTGAAGGATCCGTGAATCCAAGGCGACTGGCTTCCGTACGGAACCAGATCTACTGTTGACTCGCACTCCTTCACTAGAGTCCAACAGTGTGCTCACACTCTACCAAACATTCGTCTGACATGTATCCATTTCCCCCAAAATAGTCCACAGAGCATGGCTTCCGATGACTGTGGCAGCGGCTTTTCTCCACCGTGGTCAGTCGGGAGACCTTGAACACAGCACCACCGGTGGTGGCCGTGCGGCTGTACAAGATCATGCCGTGGGAAGGCCTTTTGATGAACGGGCTGACCAACCGGGCGGTAGCCCTGGAAGTGCTGCCGGCAGAAGCTCAGAATCGGCATCGCTTCTTGAGAAATACACCTTTCGCGAGACAGTCAGGACGGTGATAGAGGAGGACCAGTTGCCGGAGCTGCCGGACTTTCTCGAAGAAATAGGCCTTGGTGACAAGCTTGAGGTATTTTTCGTGTCTGCCTACATCGACTGCTTCAGAGGCACTGGAGAGGATATGGTTCATTGGTTCCTACCGTAAAGTGAACGTTGCGGTGTTATTAAGTGGTCAGGATGCGCTCTTCAAGTTGTGGACATGCTACTGTGAGAATGTTAATTCTACTGTACATGTATTGTTTCTGCTCTGTCTGTGGAATAGAGACATGCTGACCTCAGTGTGTTGCCTCAAACTTATTATTCGCCGCCCGTGGACTCAACCGTGCTTATCAGTGAAGGATTGACACAGGAAATAAAAGCACGCCGCTAATGATGTGGACAGGATGCTCACGGATTCACATTGTGCATTTCGTTTCATCCGTCTTCGCCGTGTTCAGGATTTCTACCGGAAGAGTGTGTTCGAGACAAAGTACATCTTTACGCTGAATGACATGGATCTCCGGCTCATGGTAAGCGAGAGTTTGACCCCTCCCGAAGATATGTAGAGACCTGCAATGATTTATAAACTCTCTTTGGGTGCGTCTCGTGCGCGGTGCAGGCCAGGAAGAGATAGTGTTGCTCCAATCCCGTCCTCTCTGAGCTGGGGAAGGGAGCTCGGGGGGGGCAGAAATGAGTTTATCGTCTGAGAAAGCATGCCAGCGAGATACAGCGGACGTTTGACTCGTTATTGCGACCAGGACCCCTGTGCGTCACAAACGGTCGACTACTGGAAGAGCGTTTCCATGCAGACCTCGCTAGTACACATGGCCTTAAGTGCGTTGACCCTCCACACCCACACCAACAAACCACTTCGCTCTCTTCTTTCGCGGGTTTTCGCCAACAAACTCGAACGATCACCAATCACTCACGGCACGCACGGAACGACCAGGGCTTGTCCCCCGCGGACATCGCTACAGTCAAGCAACATGCTGAAGAGCTTCGCGTCGAAAGGGACGTCACAGAAGAACGGCTGCACCCCCTCCTACAGAGGCGGAACGAGCTTACCTACGGCAGGCTGTTTCTCGACCGGTCAGCGTCGAGCTTTGAGGTGCAAACTACGAATCGTTGCCGTTTGTCGACGGAAAAAGCGCTGCCAATACCTGTAGATCAACCAAAATAAATTCAGCAAGAGCGCAACAGAGAGGGCAGGCTAAGCACGCCTGCGTCCTCCTTTCCGACCCCTGGGCACCTCCAAACGGCGATACACCTCACCGTCAGCCCTGATTCCGTGTTGCCGACTCGGCCATAGCCACCGGACAGCCCACTGAATCGGCGCTCAAGTATCTGACCACGTCTTTCCGAACAGGCCATAACCACCGGAGAATTCAGTGAACCGGCCGCCAAATACTTATCCCGGAGCACACCATTACCCCAACATTGCTTTCCACACCCGTTGAAGTTTTACCTTGCAGGATTCGGCCCGCCGGTTCCCGTGGACGAGGCTTCACTGATCTGGGCCGAGCCTCGCGACGCCTGTGGGACCCTTACCAACTCCGAGCTGCTACCCGGGACAATCGTGTTGGCCGAGAGGGGACGGTGCAGCTTCGTAGATAAGGTACGGGATGAGCTATTGAGGTGGAGCTTGGATACGGGAATGCTTGCAGTCACCGTGTTGCAGGATTGCGTGTTGGAGACTGCCGAACCATCAGCAATAGCAAGAGCAGTTCAGTGTCGTCCGCGGCGCTTGCAAGGGGGTTAGCGTCTTGGTGACGGGAGAATCTCATCACACAGAACTGTAACAGCAATACTATCCCTCCCCGACAAGCCGCTGGCAACTCTCTGTTGTACCAACGGCAACGGCAACGGCCGCCAGAAGCGGGAAAAAATAGCGATATGCTCATCTGAAAGCAAAATCCAACCTATAAAGCCAAGGGCATGTTTAATTTTCTTAGGTAAACGTATCGTGGCAAACAACGCGCTGATCGATAAAGCATGCTCAACACGATGCAAATCCTTGTAATCCCCACCGAGCCCGCTTCGCGCTAGAAGCTCTGGTCTCCCGGCTTATCATTTCGTCGAACATGCACCTTCTGCTTTTCGCCGCACGCTAATCCCAGGCGAACACAGTCGCAAGCAGCAACGCGTTGGCCTTGGTCGTGATCAACAACGGTCCCGAGGGGGAAGACCTATTCCGGGTTGCCGCAACCTTGGGAGGCCGTAGCGGGGGAGGGGAAGAGCCGAAAGGGCCCGAGAACATGCCCACCGTAAGTCAGACAGGGGGCTACTTTTCCGTCATTCCTCTTGGTGTACCTAGTTTTTTTTTTCTGAGAGTCTCGATATTTCTTAGTCAGGCAATGCTTCGAAATGTTTGCTAACGCATCGCGAGAATCCGTGCAACGGGTTCGTGGCTCGTCGACTATCATGTGAACATGAACACCGTGGGGCAGTTGCTACAAACCAGCTGGAAAACGCCCACTAAACAAGGCAACCCCGGCAACCAACATATGTGGGAGAGGGAAGCGAAGGTGCCTTCGTTCTCAAGCCTACAGCATGCAGCCGTGCAGGACGCTATTCCCACCCCCACCCCCCGCCCAATGCTCCGTCTTCTCGAGGACGCGTGGTCAATGTTCTAACCGCTAAGGCATTCAAAACGAGTACCTCGTCCGCCCCCTCTGAACCAAAGGTGCTCGTGCGTGGCTCGGCGCTCCCGTCGCTGTCCAAAGCTCTGGAGTGGACCGCTAATGGCGATGGGGGGCCCGTCACGACACGACTGGTGGCTTTGGACTGCAAGCCGGGCAGGGCGGCCTGTGAAGCAGTGCTGCCGGAAGAGCAACAGGCCGAAAAACAGGCGTGTTTTTGTCTAGGATGTACCCGATCGGTAGATCGTTTTGCTTGGCCCCCTCTTGTTTCTAGACACTGATGTTGGCTGCAACGGACGTATCTCGCAATGAGGCTCGAGTTTACGCATGCTGCGACGGTTCTGATGGTTAGGGTTGACTCCGAAAAAAAAAGACATCTCCCGAAAGCTGTTTCTCGGGTGTATACAGTCTGTACTTCCCCGAGAACAAAATATAAGAACCGTCGTGGATTACGCAAGTGCCTTACCACTTCCTCAAACCTTCCGTTCACGCAACACAGGACGCGTTGCGTTGCGAGAAAATATCTGGAACAATGCTGGTCTTCGTCCTCATCATCACCAAGTACGGTGCTCAAAATAGCTGCTCGTAAGCCCGTGATCCCCCATTTATATCTGCCTTCCCCCACCGTAGGTTGACTCCGGAAAAATCACCATCGTCTCCGGGTTACCAGCTTCACCACCATCATCGGCAGCACAAGGCGTCGACGCCGCCAAAGGGGCAGCGTTATCTGCAAACGCTTCCGGGGCGTCGTTCGAGTTCCTCTCCGCCACCTTCGGGGCAACCCTTCCCCGGGGACACGTGTCTGTCGTCCCCTCCGTGCCCGAGGACGCCTGCCAACCCATCGCTCCGCTCGCGGCCGTAAGCAGCAGCAGCGGTAGTACCGGCGACAGTAGCCGCGGTGGCCGCGGCGTCGGGGGCCGGGGTGGTGGCGTTGCCCCAGTCGCCGTGCTGGTGAAGAGGGGGGCATGCTCCTTCGGTGTCAAGGCTAAGAATGTCCAGGTGCAGTACTACAAACAGGAAGGGGGGGGGCAGCAAGCATGAATTACCCCCCAGCGTTTCTTTTCTACGGTGTTATCGTTCGGAAGTTTCGAAAATCGCCCGGTGAAGGAGAAGTCCTCAGCCCGCTGTGATTAGCACCCTGCTCATCGGCGGTTGTTGATCTCGTAACATACGTCCCCAGGAGGCCGGCGGGAGGGTGATCATCTTTCACGACAACGGGCTCGGCGTGCTGCAAAACGTGGGGGCACCGGATCCGTTGGTGAGAAGAGACAGACGCATGGGGTGGCACGCGCCTATCAGGGACGGGGGTTTGCGGGTCAGGCGTGCTTGGCTACTACAGTAGTGTAGTGCAAAACAATATTTCGCAACGGCAGCAGAGGTGATCGCGGACATACCGTGCATGGTGAGCAACGGGGTTCAAGGTGCAACATAGTGTGGGTTTTGGGGGGGTTGCTCGGATGGACGTGCTGTGTCGGAGACGACGCGCGGGAGGGGTGCGCGAGGCTCACGACTCTCTCTTGGCAAAGCACATTTGTAGAAGCTGGCTTGTCTGACAAGTTGGCGAGTTCCAAGCCTCGGAACGAGGAAGCGAGGTGATAACACATATAGAAGGCTTAAATAGCTTCTTGACGCACGCGCGGTGCTCGAATTCGCAAGATCAACTCGTAGCCTTTCTCCCGTCGTCCTTCGTTGGAGGACCCTTGCCCCAAGGAGCGTGGCCACATGCCCCTCCGCCTCGGGATTGGGGTTCTGCGAAATTCCACACGTTCCGAGGGCTACGGTTATATGCACATCGCGATGGACGCAAGCAGGAAGGCACTCAAGGAGTGTACGCCACGCAACAACGCGTTATCACCTCTCTTCCCCCTCCCCCCCTCTCTCTCCATCGGCGCTCTGTCCCTTGCAGGCAAAGGAGCTTTTCATACCCGGTGTGTTCGTTACTGCGAGGGCGGGAGACAGCCTTGTCGCCGCCAACAACAACAATAACGGGCAGGATGGCAAAGGAATGGGGCCGCTGGCCGTTACATTTGAGCCCGACAACGCCATTGGGCGGGCTTGGGGCGCCCTGGGGGCGACGCATTGGCCTAACGACCTCCTCGAAGCGCGGGTGTTGGCAAGGCAGCTGCGGGTAAGAAACTACGACACGAAACAAAACAAAACGCCCATCCCACTTACGAGACTTGCGGGTTCCAAATCTGTCGAACAATAGGAAGTAGCAGGGTGCGTTCTTGTACGTACGTAGATGACGAGAGATCCGAGTGTGAGCTTACTAAAATTTGCATGTGTAGGCGTGGCTTCCCGGTGCAGATTTATTGTGTATGTTTCAGACGGTGACGCCAAAAACACCACCACCACGACCACCACCAATGACAATAGCAACGACGACGACGACAACAGCAACAACAACAACAACAACAACAACAACAACAACAACAGCAAACACCCCACACTACAACCGCAGGCAACCCACGCATCGAGCCCTTGCCGAACGAAGTGGGTCGACGACAAGGTGCGGCGAGCGGAAGGTCTACCTACTGATGCCGGGACCCCGTCAGACCAAACGGCAACTACGGTGGCAGCCACCGTGGCGGTCGCGCCGGAAGCGGGCGAGGCGTCCGCCGCTGCAACTCTTCCGCGAAAGACGGCAGCGGCGCTGAGAGACACGGGGGGCGTTGAGGAAAAGGCAACAACCCCTGAGAAACAGAGGCCATCGACGAAGGAGGAGGAGGAGGAGGTGGTGGAGGAGGAGGGGGAGGAACGACGGGGCAATTCAGAGCAAGAACCATGCTCCTCGGAGGAAGTATCACCTGAAGTCGCGAAGGGTGTGGATGGTGTCCGTGGTGCGGCAATGGTAGGAGGAGATGGGGAAGGTGAAGTGGGGAGGGGCAGTTGTAAAGAGAAAAGGGAGGGGGAGGGGGAGGGGGAGCGACGCGGAGGTCTCAAAGAGCTCTGAAAGCGTTCCACCGCTTCGGATCTGGACGAGACTGAGACTCAGTTGTAAGCTTTGTTCGTAAAAGCGGGGTGTTTCTCGCACGTCCGGCGTGCCGTCACCGTTTGCCCTGAATGAACGGGCGCCTGGTTTCACGAAATGTATGGTCTAGGACGGCTGACGAACTTTTTTACCTTTGACCACATTTTATTGCTCGAGAAACAATCTCCATGTTGCTCCTCGGGGCTGCATGGGTTGGCATCGCCTCGCGTGAGAACTGTTGATCGGTCGGAAATCATCGAGGATCTATGTTATCCCCTGGGAAAGGACCATTGCGGCACTGTCACTCACGTACACGACGGGGGCGGAAGCCGCTCCATAATTCCCGCCGCACTTTCGATTTTCTTTTTGAAGTACAAACGGGCCTATTGCAAGCACAAACCGTTTAGGGTGCTGTACGGGGTATCTTCGTTCTCTTGATTTGGCCAATAGGAGACACGCTCCAATTCCCAACAAATGCTTCTCATTACCTACCTGTTCGGCGGGGTCCGCATACACTAAACGAAACATGCTAGTTGGTGGTGCGTCGAAACCGTTTCTTCAGGTACGGGTTATTAGCGGATTCGGGGGTTTGCCTTTCATTCCCCTGTAGTTCTCCTTTCTCTAGGCCTTCACCCGTACATTCTAGCGACAATTCCTCGCCGTCACCCTCCTGCCCTCGGGAGAAAAAAGGTAGTGAAACACACGGCAGATGCAGGTACACGGCGGCGAAAAATTGAAGCTTTTCCCACGGTTGTCGAGAAGGACCCGCAGTACTGTAGGTTGTCCTCTAACGTGGCTTTGTTGCCGGCGCGGCTCTCGAACTCGAGCACGAACCCTAACGATCCCACGATGCGGCGCTTCGACGCACGGAAACTGCCGGCGTTTATGCGCCATCTTGTATGGGGAATGGTAGGATGTAAATGCCCTGGATAGTTTGTCATATTTGTTTTCCAGGTCGCGGGCAGCCAATATACGCCCAAAACGCAAGAAACTAAGATTGCTGACCGTAGTCGGAAGGGGAACTGACAACGACTGTCAGCCTGCCATTACGGCGAAAAAGAAAATATTACTCGAGCCGCGATAAACCGATAAATCAACCTCACGCCATCACTGCCTGTGGGCAAGCAACAGCGAGAGTAAGCCCTCGCAAACAGGAGATACACGGTAGCACACAGACACACCGCCTCTGTCGTTCGGCTAAGCAAATCCATCTTCTACGGGGAAACAAAACAAAACAAAATCACTTATTATCTGCTGTTCTGCTACGGCCTGATTCCAACACACGGGGGAAATCGGGAAATAAGTTCCCGTGTCTCAAGACACATCTGTGTCAAACAACTGGCATGCCTGCAGCCGCCAGAGGCCCGCCAAAACAAAGGCGGCGAAAGATGCACACACGCGTATCCAAAGATGAGGCTCTCGAGCAAACCCTTCGTACTTCACAAGCTTTGCAGCCCTCTCAGAAGCGCGACAGACCAAACCGCGGGCGGTCCTCCACCGCAGGCGGTCCTCCTCCACTACCCCCCCCCTCC
>FN649737.1:2080761-2094804 GCA_000310025.1 Ectocarpus siliculosus
AGGGAGAGATTCCAGCAGAGGGGGGAAATCGGGAAAAAAGGAGAGGCGTGACAAGAGAAATCGGAGTAAGAGAATTGGAAGGGAAGCAGCAGGTGGAGGCGTGCAAAAACAAAGGAGGCGAAAGAAGGACGCAGGGGGAACCAAGGAGGGGGCCATGGAGGAAATCTTTGGGATTACACAAGCTGCGGAGGCGTAATAGAGGGGGGCAAGACCAAACCGCGGGGGGTCATCAAGCGCGGGGGGTCATCCTCCATTACCCCCCCCCTCCCCCCCCCCCGGCCGGCAATGGGTTCCACGTAGAAAACCCTCGTTGAAGCAAACAACGGCAACAGCAGCCCTTTCCTCGGCTATGCACAAACGGTGGCGATTTCTGTCATCGGCTGCCGAGCCGCCAAGTTTCCGAGGCGAGCGCTCATCGCTTAAAAACACTTACGTTCCTAAAAAAAGCAGTCACTCGAAGCAGGAGATGAACAAAAACACCGATTCGTCTCGCCGTCCAAGAGCGAGCGGCCCCGGGGCGCGCCTCCCTCTCATCCACACCAATCATACGCACAAAAAAAAAAGAAAAAAAATGTCCGCTGTCCCCTTTCCCCGGGGAGGCTCGTATCTCGGAGCAGCGAAAAAGCTCTAGCTCTGGTCACCATTCCCAAAGAGGCTTCGACTCGCTTTGCCGTGCTGCTCGAGCGGGTGTGCCCGCAAGCGCCCCCCCCCCCCCCCCCGGCGGGGAACGCCCGAACGGACCGCTCCATCTTTTGGTCTTTTGGCAGTGGGGGGGCCGAAAATGTCGACTGCGGTTGGCGCTAAAACCTGCAATTCTTTCCCGCAGCGCACGGCATCGTCCAGCGCTTCACCCTGACGCGACAGCATCATGGCTGCGGTATGGCCTTGCGGTTCACACGTCTGAATTAATACACCATCCCGGAAGGACAAACCCTATCCACGTACACACCGCAGAACGATCGTGACCGGAAAGGGACGGGGGCTACGTGTGGGGTAGGTAGATCCGCATTTGCCAAGCCATGAAACCGTCGTGCCCCCACCCCTCTTCGGAAGAAAATCTCCAAGCGCAACCTCTTTGACCCACCACCCCACCAATTGCTCCCGCGGAGCCCCCCTACCTCGTGCGGAACATACCGCCCAAAAACTACCCCCCAAATATTTTTGGGGTCGGCAACGCGGTCCGTCAGGCGTCACATCGCCACAGAAAAGGTGCACAGGCAGACAGGCAGGCCAAGACAGCGATGCTTAGGTCAGGTTTCCTTAGAATCCCCCGTCGGCTCTCCCGCGGCCTGGTCTGCTGCCTCCTCTGATGTCTCTCCTTGGCTGAGGCTGTCCGCGTTGCTCTGCTAATTTGGGTTCGAGGGGGGGGGAGAGGGGGGGGCATACTTATGTTTTGCATGCCTTAGCGGTTGGACCGTTGACCACGCGTCCTCGAGAGGACGGCGCATTGTTCCTGCAGGACTGATCACCGATCGCCAATATTTCCTTCCTACTTCGCAGAGGTGGTTCAATAAAATGTTTCTTCCCCCTAGACTATCTATCCTACCGAAGGGGGGAGGGGGGTGTACTCATAGCCGTGCATGCCGTAGTCATTAGAACACTGGCGTCGCATCCCGACAAAGCCGGAACGGAGCACGCCGGGTTTTCACCGGACCAGGCTAAAGTATCACATCACCACGCGCAAAGGGCCGTGAGGTAATCACCGAGTCGCATGGAGTGCGCGCTGCATCCTACAAAGGTGTTCGGCATCTTCCTTGCATACTAAACGTATTTCTTACCAATCGGGGGGCGGGGTAAAGACGACGATGACAAAGACATCAATAGTGCGACGTGGGTGTGGGGCGTACCGTAGCAGCGTGGGAAGAGACTACTGCGAAGGGCATGAAACATCGAGACTGCCCGAAACCCGTGCTCTTCCTCATCCCCGGACCTAAGCTGCACTCTGTTATTGGAAAAGCAAGAGACGCAGCTAGTGGCACTCGGGTTACAGTTACATTCCGGCCAGGAAGAGCATACACGGCAACACCTTAACCACCTCCCGATGCATACAGTACACGCAACGGTCGTGCAACGGTGCCAAGCGCGCGCCGTTGCTTCAAATCCGCAGGCAGCGTCGCACCTTGAAGTTCACACGGTACAGGATGACCGAAAAACCGTTCCACTCATTTTTCCGGCACCACATGCCGTTGAAAATCTCTCCCCCCCCCCAAAAAAAAAAAAATCTCACCCTTCATGCGACTCGCCGAATACCTCACGGCGCTTCGCGCTTGGTGATGTGAGAGCCTGGTCCGGTGAGAACCCGGTGTGCTCCGTCCCGGCTTTGTAGGGATGCGAGGTCAATGGTCTAACGACTACGGCATGCACGACTATGAGTACCTCCCCCCCCCCCCCCTCCCCCCCCGGGAGAAGAACAAGAAGAACCAGCCCACCCGCAAACCCCACCTTGTCCCTCAAAACCATCCCCCCGCAAAAAAGAAAACCGCTCCTATCCCCGCCTTGCCCGGCCATCATGATTCACTCTACCGCTGATCCGTCATCACCGCCTGCCTACACCACCACCACTACCACCACCCTGCTGCTGCTGCTGCTGCTGTACCTCTGAGTCCTCCGCGGCCCTCTGCGCCCGTCGGCCCGCGACCCCCTTCCCCGTTTCGCTCCGCTTCAGCCCCGGAAACGCCACTAGCACCGCTGACATGTTGTCTCGGCTCCCCTGGAACAAGCACTGGTCGTCGGGGGGGGGGCGGGTACTCGTGCCTTAGCGGTTGACCACGCGTCCTCGAGGCGTGAGTAATATGACACATGCGTCACACCGTATTGCATCGGTGAGCGACGTAATGCAGCCAGAGGTATCATACACCGGGGATGCCGGAATATGTTTTTCGTGCGCCATAGGATGCGTGAGATATTGCGCTCCCTGGACCGACTTTCAACGCGTGTCTCCCCCTCCATAAAACCAGCGATTCATCGAGGGACCGATCAATAGCGGCATGCCTGCTGTTTCCTGGTACTGCCACAGTCGAAAGCCCTGCTTGGTGGCGTCACATGAACCAAAATTTCCAGCTGCTGCCTGTAAGGGTCGGCGAGCCTAACATCATCACGCAAACTCATCGAGAATACGAATGTGTATGTTCCTCGGGTGCTGTCTACGTTACATGAGTGAGCGATATCGGCGAGACCCCCCCCCCCAAAAAAAAAAAACTTACCGCTCGCTACTTCGGCTCCCACTCCCTTTCCATCGAAAAATAAACTGAAACCGCTGCTATCATCCATTCATGCCTACTTTTCGATCCGGGAGCCGCTTTCACACAACCGGAACACACCGGTGTACTCAATGTAGACCACGCCCGTCTCTCAATGTTGCTGCAAATAAACAATGCGAACCAAAGTAAAAATCAACAGAGATGCACAACCGAGACACACACCGGAGTGCCCAACGTCGTCTGTCTCTCGACTTTACTGCAAAGAAACAACGTTACAAAAGTAAACGACTGCACAGCCGAGACACATCAGTGTACTCTACCTAGACCACGCCTGTCTCTCAACTTCGCTGTAAAGATGCAATGCCACCTAGAGAAAACAACAAACAACGGCATAGCCGAGACACACCGGTGTACTCAATGTAGGCCTGTCGCTTAACCTTGCCGCAAAACAAACAACACGATGCACGCTCACCATGTCCAAGATCTCCTCGCAAGCCAACCCCATGCTGCTCTCTCCCTCCACGAATATCTCTCGGACCGCTTGCGTGCAGTCCTACTCGGCAAGGCCACCCAGCCGGCAGCAAGCAACACAAGGCACAGAGCATCAGGACGGCATCAGAGAGGGAGGCGGGGGATAGTTGTGGGTCCTTTCTCGCCGGAGGACTGAGTGCTTCGTGAAAATATTCAAGGTAGTGCCAACGGGGCCTGAGTCAAGTTTGATAGGTGCGGGCGGGGAGGTTAGAGCTCACTCTCGCAAAGGTGGCGAAGAGAGACGATTGGGCCCACCCCCTCCTTCCCTTGTGTTGCTGAAACTTGCTGTTGCTAGATGCTCCGGTGTTGCTCGAAACGGAAGGACGGGACGTGGTCTCGAGTGCATCACAAGAGTCCCGAAGATAACGTCAACCGCCGACACGACACCACCACACAACACACACACACCCCTTGCTGCCTCGGGGGAAAAAACATCGCACCCTTACACTCCCGCCTGGGACGTACGGTGTGTGTGTTTGGAGCTTAAGGTTGGAGGCAAAGCTATAGCAAACATGCTCAAGGACACGCGCGCAAGGTCGGCTTCGTCCCATTTTCTCCAACCGGTACAATGTCCGCCCCCCCCCCTAACCTCCCCGGCGCACGAGCGGGCGACCCTCCTCTCTCCGCAACATTTCGCCCACGAACGAATTTGGCACAAAAATACCACCACACCACCACCACCACCACCACCACCACCAACAGCAACAACAGCAACAACAACCAGCTGCTGACCTCGTCAGACATGACGTCCCAAATCCCGTCGCACGCCACAACGAGGAACTCGTCCTGAGGGGACCTTGGGAAGCTCCGCGTCTCAGGCGCCGGCGAAACCTTGCACTCTTCCGGCGGGAGGGCGTCGTCCTTGTACTGGAAGTCCCCCAGTGCGCGCGACTGAACCAACCAAAGCGTTACGGTTCGAAACACACGGGGGTGCGAGATCAGAGCACAACTCGGAATGGGGTTGGGTGCATTGCGCAGTTTAAACTTCTTCACTCGTGCCACTAACTAGCGCGTGGGGATCGTTTTTTTTGTGGAGAATGGGGGGAAGACAAGCAGTTGATGGTTAACAACGACCAACCACGGCAGCGGGTCTGACGGCTCCACGCAGCTGGCGCTTGGGGGTCGTTTTCATTGTGGCCAATCGGGGGAACACAATCAGTCGATGGTAAACAACGACGGCAACGCAAAACACGGGGCGGACGGCGCCACGCAGCGAGCACGCACGTACCACGGCCAGATCGCCGTCCACTCGCTTCATGCTGACGACCCCCCCCGCCTTTTCTATCCGAGCCCTCTCCCCGTCGTTGTAGGGCTTATGATCCGCTGTCGCCACTGCCACCTGAGCAAAAGCGGAGAGGACGACAATGCGCGAACAAAGGGTCACAAGCGGAAAGAAGCACGCGCGACCAGAGCGCATGAACAGCAACGCAATGTCGAACGAGCCGTGGAGCGGAGAGTGCCTGCACGACATGCGGCGAAAGACCAAATGCTGTACGCATGCCATGATTCGCAGTGCCAAAGCCAGGTAGGCACCCCCTACTGTTTTGTTTGAAGCCGGTTGGTGCTAGCAAGCATTCGGTGGCGTCGAGGTCGGCCACCACCCCAGACCAGAGGGCATACAAGCGAACGTTGATCCATGTGGTCGCAAGGCGTTGCTGCTGATGTACGTCCATAGTCTCTAGTAACGTCCGTCTTTGCCTCCCTTGTCTAGGTCTCTATGCCATCTCTCCCTCTAAGCCTGGCTACCGCCTTTTGGGCCTGCCACGGCACATGTGTAGATAGGTCCTTGCCGTAAAACTCCAAGAACAAACACAACAAACACAATACAACAACAGGCTGCCGGTGCTGCTGATGCACCTTCTGCCCGCTGGCGAGAACGGCCCTCGAGTCCCCCGCGTGCGCCAGCACCACGTGCGTGGGCGTGACGAACGACGCCACCGCGGTGCTACCGCTGCGGTCCCCCTCCGGGTTGGCATCCTGAGAGGCCTTTACCGACCGGTCGCACGCCAAGAACGCCGCGTATAGTGCCTTCTCCAGGACCTTCGGGAGTGGGGGTGTCGCATTTCACGTTGGGCGGATGGGTAGGGGTTACTGAAACTGCCAGAACGAGGGGGTACGCTATTGTTGCTCCGTTTATGGGACTCCTGTTCGCGACACCCTTACCATAGAGACGGAGCTTCTTTGTTCTCCGTATCTTCCTCTCATCCCCGTTCCCCCCCCCAAAAAATCAACATCATATGCTTGCGGACCCTTCGGGTCCATCGTGCTTGAGAGTAACATTTTTTATGGCAAGCTAGCCTGTGACCACGGGAATCGAACCGGTCAAGTGATTGATCATTACGGACAGATGGAGATACTGGGTGGAGAGATCGGAACTTTTTTTTTGTCAAGACATCAACAACAACGACGACAACAACAATATTCGCCAGTCTCCGCCACCGCCTCCAAAACAACCCGGTGCTCCCCTTCCCATATCCCCCCGTCGAAATCCAGACCCCGAAAAACCTGACACGCACTATTGTATTAGCGTTTTTTCACAAGCAGGACCCTGTCGTCCTCCAACAACTACGCCCCCCCCAATGGTAGAACCCCTACGGTACCTACCCGTTGGCTAAAAAAATGTTCGTGTTTTTTATCCCACTGCGCAGAGCCCGGCACGCTGAGCCACGAAAAAAAATGACAGCAAGCTGTCAAACGACACTGCTCCGCGTTCCCTGTCAAGGTCACATGACACGACAACGCAGGGCTTCTCCCCGATAGTTTTGTCCTTGTACCAGTAGAGAACTACAGGGCATGTATTGTAAATTGCATCTACCTACATACGCAGATGCTTTTGTACTTAGCACCAGCTGGCATCAGTGGTATAATTCAATGTAGAGGCAAAACAGACTCAAAATAAGCCCAGTTTCTAGCCGGTTTCCCTCGAAAAGAATTCAAAGCATTTCCCTTCGACTGCTGCTGTGGATATATCTCGAATGGGGTGTGTTTCTTTTAATATATGATTATTTTCTAAAAATGGGTTTTAACAAAAAGTGGAGGATGGGGGATTTGAACCCCCGACATTTCGCATGCAAAGCGAACACTCTAACCCCTGAGCTAATCCCCCATGGGAGGACATTTACAACGGAGATGATGCGGATTTAGACTGATGCCATCCCATCCGTCAGCCGGGTAGTGCGTTCAATGCTACACAAAGAGAATACCCGCACACCCGCACACGCACACCCGCTGGCATCCCCTCAAGGGTTCCCAGATCGTGGCCTTCAGAAGCATTTTTGTTTTCAACAGCACCGAGACTGACGTCTTTTCATAGGTTAGCGCGGTCGATGCTAACAACAAAAACATACAAAACACACACAAGGTCATCTGGCTCGAAGATCTTGCTCTCTTCCACGCCACGATTCCCTCCTCGATTGCTGTCTTGATCGCTCCCTTGTCCTCCCGTTCCCTCCAAATGAGGAGGAGGAGAGGGAGCGGGAGGACAAGAGAACGGCTAAGACAACAATCGAGGAGGGAATCGTGGCGTGGAAGAGAGCAAGAGCTTCGAGCCAAATGACTCTCCCCACGACAAACGACGCAGGGCTAGAGAAGAACTGCTAAAAACTAGCTGTCAAAATGACGACGAAAGTGATGGTGGTGAAAGCAAGGAGGATGATGGTGAAAGCACTCCAAAACGAGCTCGAGTGCCAGGTAGCAAGCAGCCTTGGTAGACACTTCAGTTTCTTCTGTTGCTACCGTTTCTTGTCTTTCAGCCGGAGAACAGCTTAGCCTCCCCCTCACTGGCTCCCAGTTAATAGCATTTACAAGTGTTTTGTTGTGTTTTCAACCGCACTGAGACTGATGCCTTTTCATTGGTCAGCCGATTAGCGCAGGCGATGCAAACAAATAAAGACGCACACAAACGCCGGCTTGGCTTACCGTCGTGTCCTTCTCCGTCGACTCGGCGTACTCCGCGAACTCGGCCGTCTCCATGACGTGCCGCATCATGTTCTCCCCGGCATACGCCGCGCACAGCGCCCCGCCGTGACCGTCGAAGACGGCCACGAACGAATGCCCCTCCAGACCGGCAACGTTCGCAACGATGGTGTGAGAGTCCTCCATGTCTACCCGCCACCCCTGCGGCGTTGTTGCAGTGAGCACGGAGGGGGGGGGGGGATGAGGGCACACGATTTGCAAGGGGCCCTCCCAGTGGAAACCCAAGGCTACATCGGAATTTTGGTCGCGGGGGGGGGGAGGGTAGGCCTAATATGTTCCCCGGCGGGGATATTCTTACATTATCCCCGGGGTTTGGACAGTATTTCGCGCGCTTTTTTCAGCGCGCGGGCGCCGGATCTCTCGCAGAGCCAGTGTGCAATCGTGCGCCCTTGTCTTATGAGGCCTTCTCTAAAGAGACCATGCCTGCTGATGAACGACCACTGCTCGAGGAGGAGGAGGGCAGTGCCACACAGAGTAGCGCTCCTGAGCTCTTGCGAGTTATTCTTGGCACATATCTATAACAATTGCACGCACGACATATACTTATACCGCTCGAGACTGATTTTGCATGAAGAATTTTATAATGCAGCAGTAGGGGAAGCATTGTTCCCACAGGACCCATCACTGATGGCCAATCGTTCCGTGGGCACGGGGGGGGGGGCAGAATGGGGGGGTACACGCTGAGGTTGGGTAGTGGGGTGGCACAAAAAGGCAGCGCGGTCACGTTTGTTGGAGAGGGGAAGGAGGCACAGGAGATACTCTTTTTCATCACGCTGGGGTTGGGCAAGGGGTACTATTGTCACGCAGCGGGCTGCGGAGGGGGGTGAACTCTCTCGCATTCCTGAGGACCGAGCTTGGACGGACCAGAACTTTTGGAGACTATTCCGACAACGGAGAAATGGGCATGAGCCACCGCTAAAAAGACACAACAGATTAACCTCGCCGCACGTGGTCGAGGTGGTGGCAAACATGCCTCATCCGTTTTCTTCTCCTGCGGCAACCTACAAAATAAAAAACAAGCGAAAACTCCCCCCATCATTGCTTGACAAGAGGCGTGCACTTGCACACTGACGTGGGCACTGGAAGCATGGTGGCCCCCAACCCCAACATCTCGCTCATGGCACCCTCTCCAAATACATCGTGCTGCATCCAGTTGTATCGCAGCAGACGTGTATCGTTTTTTTCTCTCGCGCTACCGTTCTCTTTGGCGTGTACCGTGACGTCGACTTGTCCCGGTTCTCCCATCTTCGGACACCTGGCAATAGACCTATTCCCGGACAATCGGGACGGTAAGATAAAGGCAGCCGACCCTCCCAGGACGCATCGCGTGGCCGTCCCTTCGGGGTGGCCGTGTGTGCCCACCTGCATCGCCGAGGCTCCGAACTCCAACCCATTGCTCCCGGTTTCCGTCTCTGTCTCCTTCTCTGTCACCGGCTTGTCCAACAGCGTCCCCTGAACGTGCAACAACACAAACGCGGAAGTTGCGCGGACGGCAGCGAGCGGCAAAGTGATCGTCTTGGTCAGTCTCGGCAAAATCACGGCCAAACGAGTCTCCAAAATGTATTGCGTGAGTGCGTTCGTCCGATTTATTCTGGCGCCAGTCTACAGGCCTTTCGGTGTAAACATCTGACGTACGTAGATAACAACCGGAGTTACGCGACAGGAAGGTCACAAAGAACTTTTTTTTTCTTTTTTTCCGTCGTTAACTGGCCCCCCCCGGGAGTAGGCCAAGCTGAATCAGCTTGACTTCATCTCGTTTTCTACATAAGAGGGCGGCGAAAAGGGGATGGTCTGCAACTTACCGCAGCAGTTTTTCTTGTGTTGTGTTTTCGTAACTTGCGGGTGTCGGTGTGTGCGTGTTGCAGTAACGGGGTTGCCTCTTTAACGCGCACAACTGTGTACAAGACCACAGCCAAAAAGAAGTTTCCTTCGAAGAAGGAAACGGGATGTTTCTGGCGATTGAGAAAGACGGCCGCGGATATTCTGCCGCCAAAGGCGCAACACATTGCAAGCACGATCCCGGTCGTATTTCCTGTCATGCAAGAGGAGGTGAGGGGGGCGGGGGGGCGAAAAATCCTGCTTATGTCCATGGCGGAGCAACTGCGGTTGTGTTGTCCCAAAGCGTGCGGCAACATTGGATTTTGGCTCCCGTTCCGTGGAAGCAAGACGACAACAATGTTGACATTCCCGCCGCCCGTGTGTTCGGACTTACGACACCAAAGCTTGTTGCGCTGCTTTCTGTGGCATGTGACCGCGTCGTGTTGACTGTTCTTCAGCTGGAGCACGTGCTTATCGGTGCATATGACTATTGCTGTTCTGCACCGCCATTTTCGTACCGAAGAACGTGTGTGATAGGTTATCAACAGAGACGCCGATCCCGCAGGATGTGTCAATTTGAAACCAACGTGAAAGCAACATGGACGACCGATGCATGCACGCCACCACGGGGCGCATTTATTAGTAAAGCGCGCAATAGCAAGGGCTGGGGGCGAAGCACCAAACACAGTCAAACAAGCAGCTTCACGCAAAACGCTGAATCTGTAGTTGTACTTGTACAGCAGTAGTGCTCCCCCAAAGGGCGCAACAAGTGTTGAAACGTTGAAACGAAGTCCAAAACCCACAACCGATTTTCACCAGGAGTTCAGGCAAGTGCTGCAATACCGCAACACGCCATCAACTCACCATTGCACAATGACACCGTCACGGGTAGATAAGGATCCTCGACTTGTGCGCCAAAAAGAAGAGCTCGTTGTAGACGCAACTGCTGCGAAGAAGCTGGACTGCTGCTGCTGCTGCTGCTGCTGCTGTTGGCTCTGTCGCCGACAAGGAGGTTGGTTCGTTCCACAGCAAAAATGGAGACAGCTGTTTTTCTTCCGCGGCCGAGGCGAAAATATCAACAACACGCCGTCGATCACGTGTGTCAAAATCTCCCCTTCCCTGTCTCTCCAGGTCCTGTTGCCTGCTCTCCTCTCCAATTGCTTCGCCCTTGCGTCGTCTTGCAGTGGTGGTTGGCGCGTCCCGTTATTGTCGTTGCATTGTTCTCGACTTCTCGACGTGCTCAAGAAGGGGCAGGGTATATACCCCGTCTATGCAATCTGCGGAGCCGCTGGGCCTTGCCTCTTCCCCGTCCCTTCTGCCTTGCTGCTTGTTGCTGCTTCGCTGTCAACACTGCCACGTGCTCTCTCCCTATCCCTGTTAGGGTGCATACTCGTGTGACAGGCTCCTCAGGACTAGCTAGGTGGCACGCTCTTTGCCGCCGTCCTCGAGACTTTATCCCAGAGGGAATCTCTCACAGCAGGGGTTCCGAATTGCCTATTGAGCAGTGTAGTGTTAGAAGGCACACGTGAAGGCACACGCGCGCGACCCAACATCACATTGCTCAGCCGCAAGTCCTACCACCTTCCGCCCCACCACCATGAGTCTCAACGCGGTCCAGGGCCAGAGAGCGAAGGAAGGAGAGAGGGCCCGGCTCTTCCCCGCGCCCATGACCGGCTACAGCAACGGCCGGAGCGAATCGCCAACTGATCTCGAGCAACCTCCTGCCAGGTTCGTTCGTGTTTGCTGGCTCTTTCTACTCCTTCCCGCTCATAAGCGGTGCAGCTGCCGCTATTCTGCCGATGACGAAGGTAGTTCCGTTCCTCCGGCGAGAGCTTTGGGCCACGTGAATATGCTGCTCTAGCATTTTTGTTTACATGTTTCGTTTCCTGGTGGTGCAGCACGTGTTTCATGTGAAGGAATGTTGGATTTGTTCTTTCGCGATTGATTTCCTGCTGCCCCCAGCAGGTCCCTTGGGTTCCGTCTCCGTACATTACTGGCGGTGTGTTTACTGTTTCCTACTGCCCGCCGCTCGGAGATTTAAGGTTTTAAGATGATGTGCGGTGGTATATATTTAAGGAATAATAATATATCTACCGCTGGCGTTCGTTCGATGTCCGACAAGTCCGTCAGATCGGGCCCGGCTCAATTGTTGCCAACACTGCGCTGATGCTTGCGTACATGTGCACAGCTATGTTATGTTTCGGACACGATGCGGCCGTCGATTCCCGCCCGCTATGCGTATGTAATTTAGCAGTGTTGCGGCGGGTGATGACACAAGATACCACACCCCCTGGACCAAGAGTGGCGGTGCCGAAACATGGGTGTACTCATAGTCGTGCATGCCGTAGTCGTTAGACCATTGACCTCGCATCCCTACAAAGCCGGGACGGAGCACGCCGGGTTCTCACCGGACCAGGCTCTCGTGCCGAAACATGGGGGGGGGCGTTGGACACTTCTCGTCGAGAGCTATCGTATCGTTTGTACATGCTCTCTGTAGCCCATAGTCGAGCGTTGGTGAAAGGGTGTGTGATGCCTTGTGTCACAGACGGCGATTTTTGTTCCCGATCAGCGCACGTACGATAGAGCGTGTTACATCCCCTCTGTGTAGGTGCAAGACCCCACGGGAGGTGGGGGTGCTTTCTGCTTGCCGGTGGCGTGCCCTGTTGTCCAGGCCTGTCTCGCACAATCAAATAGCACCGCGTCTGGCCAGTTGGGGCTGTGTTTTTTCCATTTTCGTCTTCAAAACGAGCACAGCTCGTTCTCGACCTTCGAGACATTCCTCGTTGAGCGTTGAGAATCAGCGGGCACATCTCATGGATCTCAAGCTTTTGCTGATTAACACTCACTCCAACCGCTCACGTATCGTCGGTGCACGCTACGTACGTACATCATAGAGGATAGAGGGGTGGTGTTCACGCATCTACGTTTTTCAACATCACCTAAAGTCATATATGCAATGGTCGCCCTGGTTCAACAAGTCCACTTCGTCCTTTGGTGTGGCGGCGAGATGTTTGTGTTGCGCATTTCGGTGGCGAATGTGTCCTGGACGGGAGGGAGCACGTTAGAATCGATGAGAGCTTGTCCTTATTTTGTCCCGCCCGGGTTTTTTTTTTCTCTCGTCCCCCTGCTCTGCATTTCCCCCGATGCCAGCGTCACACGAGATCATTGCACGAACACGACAAGATGACACGGTCACAGAAGCAGTGTGATGGTATCGTCCATAAGAGAAGACACCTTCACTGCGCGGGGGTGATGGTTGCATGTAGACAAGATAACCACGTCGCGTATTTTTTCTCTGTCCACTCTTCCAGCTTCGTTCTCTTGACCCTGCATCCTGTTTTTTGCGTTGGCCGCGCCCTCTCGACCCTGCCTACTATCAACGCGCCTTCTCCGCAGCGGGGGGCAGCCGGATGGCGGCGACGCTGACAGCGAGAGCGAGAGCGATATCTGGAAGGCCGCGGTTTTCGGCGCCTTGGATGGCGTGCTCACAAGCTTCGCGGTCGTTGCGGGTGCTTCGGGTGTGTATTGTGTGTGTGTGTGTGTGTGTGTGTCTTTTTTTTCTTGGCATCGACCTCGCTAACCGACTGACCAATGAAGAAGACGCCAGTCTCACTGCGGTTGAAGACAGAAAAAGCTTCCACAGTCATGATCTGGGACTGCCCCATGGGGGAGGATAAGTGCGGGTGTGCGTGCCTTTTGTGTGTGTCATGAAGTAGCGACGACCGCGCTAACCGGCTGACCAATCGACACAGGGGGTGTTATATAACTTGCGCAGCCTACGGTAAGCAGGGCGTTTTGTCGCCCGCGGAAAACTCTGGGATGTTTCTGCCCGCTCCCTTTCGTTCTCGTGAGGAAAACGCACGTCGCGTGACTATCCTCTCGCTGGCTCTTGTCGCCTCTTACCCTTACCACCCTCTCTCTCTCCCTCCTGCCGGTCTCGACACACACAGGTGGGGGGCTTGGCACACAGGCGGTGTTGATCGTGGGGGTTTCCAGCATCGTAGCGGACGGGCTGAGCATGGGGCTCGGGGAGTACCTCTCAAGCAAGGCCATGAACGAGTACATGGATATCGAGCGGAAGCGGGAGGAGTGGGAGCTCGCGAACCACAGAGAGGTGCGTGTACCGTGTGTTTTTGAGGCGCACGTATGTGTCTTTGTGTGTGTCTTTGTTGTTTGCATCGACCGCGCTAGCTGGCTGACCAATGAAAAGACGTCCGTCTCAGTGCGTCTGAAGACGAGAACATGTGTGTATTGTACAGGCCGGGGGGGGGGGGGGGGGTGTTCTCCTTGGCCCCCCCTCCCCACAAAACCCGGGAGGAGCCCCCCCGGGTTTCCCCGGAACCAGGTCTCCCATTACCCAACGCGAAACGCCCTGGGGGATTTTGGGAGTCCCCAGAAGGGGGAAATGCCTCCCGGTAAAGGGGTTTCGGATCTTTTGGTTTATTTCTTTGGTGGGGAAGAAACTTTATTTTATTTTTGGGGGTTTTTCTTTCCAAAAAAGTTTTAAACCCTTTTTTAA
>FN649737.1:2094904-2166011 GCA_000310025.1 Ectocarpus siliculosus
TTTGGTGCTTTCACTTCCAGAGACAGTTGTAAGCACTTTGTAACTGTCTCGAGGATGCTTGACCATTTGAACACAACATGGTGCGATCATCCCCTCTGCGCGGAGTGAGGGTTCTCGACCCCGCACAACGTGATCTACTCGACCACCATTATGGTTACCGCAAAAAAAAAACAGAGGTAAAAAAAAAAAAAACGGTAACCTGGTTGCCGAGTTCACGAAGTGAATTGGCTTGTTTTACAACGTCGTTGCCAAGCGACGAAAACCCAACCCTGTAGGGGGGGGGAGGTCGGGGGCGGAGGGTTCGGACTGAGCGGTGCAGCCTCTGGAGTCACCCATGTTGCGAAGAGAGAATAATAGCATTTCGCTATTTTAGTGTTTTTTGCCCCATTGTCTGTCCCACAAGGTAATGAAGCAATCTCCGTGTTGCCAAGGGAGAGCTATATTCTTGTCTTTCGCTATTTTAGTGTTTTTTGCCCCATTGTCTGTCCCACAAGGTTAATGAAGCAATCTCCGCCTGACAAGGACAAAAAAATACGAGAAATGCTTCCTCTACAGTAGGGCGTGCGAATTTTCTGGTGTTGGCTTCCTGTGGTTTTCGTGCCCTTGTCGTTTGCCGCGAGCGTCGACCGAACCATCGGGTAGAAAGGTTGTCGTCGGTTTCAGCTGGAACATGGAACATGACCCTTGTGTCATGGGTGCGGGGGACCCCCCCGGGTGGGTTAGGGGGTGGTAGGAAACACGTAGACTGCTCCAGCGTTAAGACAGAGGTGGTCAGTAGATTTTCTCCGTTACTGACTTGTTGCTGTTTTTGGTGTCTCTCACAATCGCTTTGATGTTCGGTTGCGAGTTCTTCTTTTAAGAGTGTCGGCTCTCGAGCCTTGACGGCCTCCCTACGGCCGGCAATTATTTTATTATTTTTTTCCGTTGCTCCATCGCCTACATTGAAGAAAGTCATCCCATCCTGCCATGTATATCTGACTCTTTGCCTCGCACTTTTTTGTTTGTACTCCAAGCGAGTGGTTGGCCTACTACGCGGCACCACGTGCTCCCCGCCTCACCGTGTGCTCTCTCCTTCGGTGCTGCTCCTGCCAAACTCAGTCACACGAACTTAACCTATGGCCAAGTACGTCCTCCTTACTGCCCCCCCCCCCCCCGGCCCCTCTTCTCTTCCTGCACCCCAAACTCGCGTGCGCGCGCCGTTTTGAATCCCCTATCCCGCTGCCACCCACCCACCCACGCCCACCCTCAGGGAGAGGTGGAGAACATGGTGGACACGTACATGCGAAGGGGCATGTCCCGGGAGGACGCCCAGGAGGTCTCGGCGAGGCTCTCCAAGTACGACGACTGCTTCGTGGACGCGGTGATGGTGGCGGAGGGGGTGGGGTCCTCCATGTTCGCGTCGCCCCCGCTGGACGAGGCCGGGTCCATCCGCGAGGGCCTCGTGACCTTCGGGTCGTTCGCCCTCTCCGGCATCGTGCCTCTGCTGTCGTACGCGCTGTCTCCCCTGATCTCGGCGAGCGGCAGCAGCGGGCAACCAGTGTCTCAGGGGGTGCTGTTCTTGTGGGCCTGCCTCCTGACCGCGGCCGCCCTCTTCTCGATTGGGGTCGTGAAGGTGCGTGTGTGTTTGTGTGTGTGCTTCTTTTCTTCATCGACCGGGCGAACAGGGGTGACCAAATACGGAAATACATCAGTCTCCGTCCAGGTGAAACTGGTTTGTGTGAGTGCTTGCATCGACCACGCTCACCGTGTGACGAATGATCGGAAGTGTGCGTTGGTCTTTCATTAGATTTTTTTTTGCGCATTCCGGCTGACAGGGTCTCCCACTAAGCGTCGTGTGCGCATGAGCTTGGATCGCTCGCGTCGTTCCTACTGCTGTTGTCGCCCTCCTACCGTTTAGGTTGTTTCGGCCGCCCCTGATAGTTTCGGCCTCTGTCCAGGTTCTCACTCTCCTTCATTGCGCTTCAAGGCGAAGGCGTACCCACGCATAGCGCTATCGCGTGCTTGTTATCCTGTTTACCGCGGCATGGAGTTATTTTCCGACAGCGGTCAGTCGAAATGTTTTGGAAGTTTTTCCCACGTTGGTCGCGTGGTTCCGTACTGCGAAAACGTACAAGTAGATACCTATTGTTGCACAGCGCACGTATCTCTCCTGTTCGTGTCACTATCGAACGTAATCGTTTTTCTCTCGTGTTGTTTTTCCCTTTCGGCAGTCGACTTTCGTTTCGCGCTCCTGGTTCGGATCCGGGATGGAAACACTGGTTCTCGGGGGGTGCTGCGCGGGGCTGGCGTACGAGATTGGCGCGGCCGTGTCTAGCTGTGTGGCGGGTATGTCGTGACGGCAAAGAGGCTTGTGTGTAGGGGAAGGGGGGTGGTAGGGCAAAACACGCAGCGTGAGGAATAGTGCCTGTCGCAAGGACGTTGTTGATCGAGATATAGACACACGACGGAAGGAAAGGGGCGCGCGTGAAGGACAGACCGGGGAGCAGGGGGTTTGGGTTCCGAGAACATGAGAGCACTTGTATTTTATGTTTCCCGAGAGAATGTAACTTGCTTTACATCGTACCGTTGGATGGACGTAGTGGGTGTGTGTCAGAAGCGGGCTCGAGAGCGCAGTGGTGTTGGGGACGGGGGCGCGTCCTGGGGCAACATAATGGGGGGGGGGGGGGGGGTCCCGCATTCGAGCTTTTGTCGGTGGGGGGTGGTTTCGGGTTGACGCGACAAGTGTGTGTTGTGCGCGCAACTCGCGATTGGGTTCGGTTTTGTTTTTTCGGCCGGCGATTCTTGCTGTGCATACAACGATAGTTTGTTGGTTGGGGGAGCTGTCCGGGCGGTGCTGCTATGTTTTTGTTCCAGATTGTTTATTGTTGTGACATGTTTTTGTGCCTCGAGAAAGGTAACCCTTTAGTACGTACGCCATTGGTTTTGTCACATTTTTTTTTTTCGTCTCATGTGGTTTTTGTCCAGCCTTAGCCGTGTTTTTCTCCCTGGGGGGACTGCAAGGCACGAAGACTAATCATGGGCGGTGTTGGTGACTACACTGTCTGGGTTGTGTCGGCTGTGTTCAGGGCGGGGTAGGGACCCAAAGGGGCAGGGTAAATCAATATGGAACCCTCTGCCGTCGCCCTTTGGTTGTTTTAGCTTTTCGTTCGATGGCGGGTTAAACGTTTTTTTTCTTTTTATTCTTTTTGTTTTAGACGCATGCTGATTGGAGTATTTTGTTTTTGCTTGGGGTGTTTCTTGCAGGTGGTATGCGTAGGTGTCTTTAAATGTTGTGTTTGCGCTAGCTAGTTGTTTTGCATGGTTTTGCTTTACTAATAGACCACAACGTTGTTGGATGGTGCCGACTTGTCATCGATATGCATTTCTAGCCTTCCTGTCGATCATTTGCTATTTCTCTTTGGATGACGTTCTTCATTAATCCATGATCTTCCTGCAAGAACCATAGATTTTGTGTGGCCGTGTGGATATTGTCTCGAGGCACGACAAGCCATGCGAAACGTCCAAATCCAACCGACTTTTACATTATGCAAAGATGTGTAGCGTCAGCATCAGCAAGGTTTGCAATAATAGCAGGTGGGGATGGTTGGCGGATACATACATGTTGTGGTGTCGATCGCGACGCAGGCGTCCCGTGGTGCTTGAGACTACATACGACTCGCGAGCGCGACCATCGCGTCTTCCGTTTGTTCGGTTGCAACCGATCGAAGGAAAAGCACCGCAGGAGAGGGGCGGGAGGGAGAGGAACCCTTCTGTGTGACCACGGATTGGAGCTCTGTGTGACCGCGGGTTGGAGCCAGCTCCTGGCAGAAAAGCTGTGTGTGGTGTCAGCGCTGATTAAAAAAGTGATGACCTAATAATACCATTTATCTGCTCCGTAGTTTTGACGAATGACTTCGGCGACGAAAGCGGATGTCTGTGTTGGGAGTCGTTTCGTAGCGGTCCAGGATGGTTGAGCGTTGTTGGTAGTGATCGATGCGGAACGGGGCAAGAGAAAGCTGTTGTTGTTGTTGCACGAGATCACATGCAACCCCTGCGTGTATGCCACTCGCCCGTTTATCTTTAAACGAGCGTTGCCACAGAGGGCTTGTTGGTGCCTGTCGGGGCAGTTCATTTTTTTTTCTTCTTTGATATAAAACAACAAGGACTTCAACACATCCCTTTCGACTGTGGTATTTTCTCGAACGAGTAATGGTCCTTCTGTGAAAGGTCATGTATTATTTCTAACAAAACTCCCGTATTCCTTTTTCAGAGTCCGCTCTTTTTTCCCTGTTGAAGGCAATAGTTCATTCCTTCTGTTGGGGGGACGAAGAGGACCTACCGCCAGTTCGATTTCCGGACAAACCAATTGAATTTCCCCGCTTTCACGTTCTATTCTTGCAATCTTCAATTTTGTTCACTCTGCCAAGATCGGCTGCTAACCACTGTGTAGTCCACCGGCCTGCTCGACGAACCGATCAAGCTGTTCCGTCTGTTAAGTACAAGAAGGGAAATGGTAGGAGGGTATTTGTGTGCTGTTTGGCACTGAAGTCCCGCCGTGCGCCAACAGTTTGTTGTGCATGAAGGGTGAGGGCCGCGAGACCTTCGTGGGGTGACATGCGTAAGAGCGTTCATGACAAGGGGAGTGGGTGATGTCCCGCTGTGGCATGTGGCTTCTTAGCACCGGACAATGACTGTGGCAACTTCGGCTACGGAGTGTATCGGCCTGTTAGTAGTGCTGCAAGAACCACCGCGCTCTGCGCCATATGCTTAATGCAAACACGCATCGTCGCCGGTGGGGCGGGATTCATTCATAACCTTTTCTCGGAGCGTATAGATCTAGACTAAAGTGAATATTCTGCATCGCAATAATACCTTCACATCTTCACCGCCGTGCAGGTGCGTTCGCACGCCGGCACGTACGTACGCTGCTTGTACCTAACACATGTACATATATAGCTCCCGTATCGTCTCTGGAGATCTTGCCGAGAATCATGGGTTGGTTGTTGTCTTCATCGTTTCCCACATCCAAAATCGACCCTTTCAAAGGTCCAATTGATGATAATACTCCACATGCGGCTAGATCTCTCACTACAGCTCTATAACCTACAGTATATATGGCAGTAGCATCGGTGAAGAGTTCCTCCGCGATTCACAACAACCAAGCGTTTTGATTGGCTGAAAAATGAGGTGTGTCATCCATATCTCTCCCCCGCCCTCTCCCTCTACCGCTCGCTCCCTTCCTCGCTCGCTCCCTCTTCTCCTTTCACGCGCACATAGACAAGACACCATCCTTTCATGCCGAGACGCGCGTCGACGAGTCTGATAACTTTTCGTTCACGACCTTTGAAGATTTCCGTGCAGAACGCGCTGCTTACAGGACAGCAGGCCAACACGAGGACCCGCAAACAGAGCGCTTGAGCGGATAGAAGGCGTGCGTGGGAGACACGCCACACACGGCACACAGGGTAGGGTATTTCAGGAAAGAGCCAGCTAACAACGTGTAGATTGTCCGCGGCGTCAGCAAGAGGATCCTCAGCGAGAGAGAGAGGGGAAGGCATTTACAACCTCCGCTTTGAGCAGCCATGGGAGAGCAGGAAATTTGGGACGAACGTTCGAAGACGGAGCAGGAGGATCCTGCCCTGCTGAATTCATGTGCGAAACATGATGATGACGATGCTACCGGTGGTTCGAGCAGCAGCTCGGAGTCTCGCCGGCAAGCGATAGATAACAGCGAGTTTCCGATCTGCTCCAACTGCCAGCTGCGTCATCCCGGCGACAGCAAGGGCTCGTTCTGCACGGAGGGGAAGCAGGGGCCGCTGGAAACCCTGTTCGCGATGGTAACGTTGGGCTTGGTAAGTCATCTGGCAGGGTGGCAGCAGGGTGGCAGCTATCTGATCGTGTTATCGCGAAGTAGTGTATCCGACTAACAAACGATTGAGAGCCCCAGCAGATTGTACCGGCAGAAGTCCTTGTGTAGCTGTTCGTTGTAGGCAGGAGATGGCGACACGAAGAGGTCACTATACACTCACTCCCGTATCGCACACCGTGTCTGTTGGAACGTCTACTTTTATTGTGTTTATTTAGTCTACTGCTGTCTACTGGTGGAACCTAGTAGTCTACCTGTGTCAAGTACAAAATTTCGTTAGACATCCGCGCTTGATCCGAACAGCCTACGCCCAAAACAGCCCAACAGCCCAACAGGAGCACGAATTCGGGGCCAGTAGGTGCTGCGCGTGTGGATCATACGCTACTACTTTTGTGTGTAGGTGCTGCGCGTGTGGATCATACGCTACTATTTTTGCGTGCAGTGCACATAATATGCAGCGTTCTGTGCAACGTACGATTTTAGTAGTTCGCCCCGCCTCTGACTTTCGTTGCCGACGATGAGCGAGAGTGGATGGATTTCGACTGCAAACCAGATTCTTGGAGAAAAAAACACAGACAGGTACATATCTTTGTCTAGACTTAGTCTACACTGCTGAGACACCCTGGTACGGTACAAAACGTAGACTGTTTGTCTACGGCCGTGTCCCTGTGAGCAAGGACTTGAAGTCTAAAGATTAACCTTACAAGCGATCTTGGAGTACGAAAATATTTTAAGATGTTTTTTTGGGCGCTCATCATGTACACGGCCAACACGGCCGGATTAAATACAATATGAACAGCAACACCAAGACATACCAGTATTGGTATTGATGACGACGATGAACGGACCATGTAGACTACCTTTAGACACAACATTGATGCACAGAGGAGCCTCGAATTCATGTATCTCTGGCGATACCAGAGTCAGTCGCACGTAGTCTACAGTCTTGTAGGTGTTGCCTCTGCGGCCTCTCGAAGACATGCAGAATGTATGTTGCGCTTTGGTTTCGCAGAAAAAGATAACTCATTGTCCACCGTGATGTCTCTCTCGTGTTTGGGGTGGCGAGTATCTGACAACAGTGCAAGGACACACAGCCTTTCGTCCTGGAATGGACGGGTGGGGATTTTGGGTGGGAACAAGTCGAACCAAATGAAACACAGACGGTGCGGACAGCAATCGCTCGTGTTATGTACTTACTGCTTGCTGTATGCTAGGGTGGTGTCGGGGAAAATATTTCAAAATTTGTATGAGGCATGTATTTTTGCGCGAAAGGGAACATACATTCATTCGCCTGCCCGTTTGTCGGCGTGGCTGTTTTTTATTCTCATGTCCCCAGGTGTGCGGCTGGTGCTACTTGTTTGTGATCACGTTGGTACTGCTCGCCCTGCATGCCCTCGTCTTTAAGTCCGTCTACACGCTTGCGGCGGTGTCGCTCCTGCTCGGCAACTTCCTGTGGTGGTGAGCACAATAACATTCCAAGTACTATCTGCAAGGACTCACGACGACAGCTACACCGTTTGGTATTTTGTGTTTTCGGAGTCTTCTGCTTTGTTTCGACCGACGATGTGCATCTGCTCGTCGTTTGATAAACAACACGTTGTTGTTTCGCATTGCTGAATCAAAACGACGTGTCCATATGATAAAAAACATGTGGTGTCCCATGGCCGCACCCCGAAACGACCCGCTATTCGGATGATTCACGGTGGTAGTGTTCGAAAAGTGCTCTTCGACACGACATCGGGTGTGTGCTACAAGTTCGTACTCACTGGCTTGATGTACGGTTTTGTTGAACAGGCCGGTGAACAACACCTGCTATCCTTACGAGGCATTCTGCAACTCATGGCTGTTCGCGGTGTGGCGGAGGTATTTCAGGTGCGGGACGAGGATCGCAGGGCACGTCGCTAAGATTTGCAGTAAAATTTCGTTGCTGGGGGGGAGGCATGGAATGCTATGCTAACGTGGGGCTCGTTAGTTGTCCGAAGAATCTTGCGTACAGCGTCTGGCGATCGATTCAAGCAAAGAGATCGCTAAGCATTGAACAAACTATAAATGCTCTTGTTGGCATGCGTCACCCACCAAACGACCTTTCGGCACTTAACGACCCCCTGTTTTCAGGTGGCAGTGCGTTCTCGAAGAGCCCCTGGATCCGGACAAGCGCTACATGTTTGCCGAAATGCCGCACGGAGTCATGGTGAGATATTGGTACATTCTCCGTTTTTCGCCTTGTACGCGGTGATAGTCAAAAGGTCCCCTTCCACGGTACAGGAAACATTTTTCGCGACCTCTCTTCGGCCTTCAGCATTCCAGCGGCACCCTGAATAGGTGGCTGTGATTATACTACCGACGCTGTTTTTGAGGTTTTGTCCGTCCTCATACGGAGTGTTGGAGAAACTCAAGCTCCAGGATGGGGGGGTGGGAGAGCTTCCAACTTCGTTGGATACTCTCTCGACTCTCGTTGTTCTGCAAGCTGGAACTATTGCACCCCCCCCCTCACCCCCCCACTCGGTGTTTGCCATCGGGGTTGGGTTTTCGTCGCTTGGCAACGACGTTGTAAAACATGCCAATTCACTTCGTGCACTCGGCAACCAGGTTACCGTTTTTTTTTTTTTACCTCGTTTTTTTTTTTTTTGGCGGTAACCATAATGGGGGTCCAGTAAATCACGTTGTGCGGGGTCGAAAAAGCTCACTCCGCGCAACGGGGGATGATCCCACCACGTTGTGTTAAAATGGTCAAGCTTCCTCGAGACAGTTACACAGTGCTTACAACTGTCTCTGAAAGTGAAAGCACCAGAAAAAAAATCAAGTCATACGTAGCTGTCATCCGTACGCAAGGAAATAAGCACAAGATGCCGAACACCCTTAGCAGGATGCAGCTCACCCTTCATGCGACTCGCCAAAAACCTCACGGCGCTTCGCGCTTGGTGATGTGAGAGCCTGGTCCGGTGAGAACCCGGCGTGCTCCGTCCCGGCTTTGTAGGGATGCGAGGTCAATGGTCTAACGACTACGGCATGCACGACTAGGAGTACCCCCCCCCCCCCCTCACCCCCACGCGCGCAATTGGTCAGGCCACTGCTCAGTTCTGTGAAGAAACTCAGCATGCCGAAAGGGCTCAGCAAAATATGTAGCTCACTATCCCGTGCGACCAACCTCCCCTCTCCTCTTACACCGCCCTCCTCTGAAAAACACAGCCGTTGGGTCAGCTTTTGAGCTGCAGCATTGTGCGCCACGTGTTCCCCGGGGTCAAGAACATCTCCGGGGTCGCCGCAGACGCTGTCTTGCGCACCCCTGGGATTCGTCTCCTGTACTCGTGGATGGGCATCCGCAAGGCCGGCCGCAAGAGCATCCTCGACATGTTCGAGGAAGACATCAACGTGAGCAGACAAAGAGAAGAGGCGACCGCATAGTTGGGGACAAGGGTTGCAAATGAGGGAAGAGGTACCGCGGTACGTAGTCGTCATGCGTGACGGCAGTACTAGTGTGGCCTTGCAGCCCATCACAGTGTTCACGAAGTCGTGAGAGATTATGCCGGCCAGGTCGTTAAGACGCGAGGCGCTCGGGTTGCCCTACCATGCCTAAATTGAGCGAAAGGTAGAAGAATGTCCTGCACGACTTGGACCTGAATGAGACTTGGCAAGAAAACAGGCGAAAACGGTAGACCTCGGCATGGTCGACGAGCTCTCGGGATCACGTGTGTGCTGGGAGAATACAGACGATCACGAACCAATGACTAGTCTTACATCGGTGTATCATCCTTGTTTTTTACCGCCCCTCCCCGCCGCCCCCTCGATGTTTGCCATCGGGGTTGGGTTTTCGACGCTTGGCAACGAAGTTGTAAAACAAGTCTCCCCCCCGGTGTTTGCCATCGGGGTTGGGTTTTCGTCGCTTGGCAGCGATGTTGTGAAACAAGCCGATCACTTCGTGAACTCGGCAACCAGGTTACCGCTTTTGTTTTGTCTTTTTTTTTTTTTTTGGCGGTAACCATAATGGTGGTCGAGTAGATCACGTTGTGCGGGGTCGAGAACGCTCACTCCGCGCAACGGGGGATAATCGCACCACGTTGGGTTCAAATGGTCCGCACTCTCGAGACAGTTACAAAGTGCTTACAACTGCCTATGGAAGCGCAAGCACCAGAAAATAAATTAAGTCATACGCAGCTGTCATCCGTGCGCAAGGAAGTAAGCACAAGATGCCGAACACCCTTAGCAGGATGCAGCTCACCCTTCATGCGACTCGCCGAATACCTCACGGCGCTTCGCGCTTGGTGATGTGAGAGCTTGGTCCGGTGAGAACCCGGCATGCTCCGTCCCGGCTTTGTAGGGATGCGAGGTCAATGGTCTAACGACTACCGCATGCACGACTATGATTACACTCCCCCCCCCCCCCGCCGGCCCTTTCCCCCCGTTTACTTCCTGTTGCCTCTTTTCTGGTCCAAATGACCAATCTACGCGCCGACGAACTTTGCAACAGGTCGCGGTGGTTGTCGGAGGAATCGCAGAGATGTTCATGGTCTCCAACCACACTGAAAAGCTGTACCTGAAGAAGCGCAAGAACTTCACAAAGATCTCCATCGAGGTACCGTTAGCACAAATCTGCATCTTTGCAAACTTGAAGAGCCCGGCTGTTGTCCCTGCGTGTGTTTGGGATTGCCGTCAGGGCCGCAGTTGTTGTTATTGGGGAGCTGACTAAGACCATCTACTATCGATAAATGGCCAGCTGACTAAATCTGCGAGGTTGGTGTCTCGTTAACATCACGTGTTGTTCCGAGCAGGCCGGGGCAGATATCGTCCCCGTGTACTTCTTCGGCAACTCTCTCTTGCATGGACTTGTTGGTGGGGAGGGCGCGGACAACTGTCTTTGCAGGCTGTCTCGGAAGGTATGTAGGCGGCGCAGCAGAGGGGGGGAAATGTGTATGCAACCCGACAAAAACTTTTGATACACCAAATCTTCAGGAGTACCAACATCTATCAGACATTCTGACCGACCTGCCAGCACGATACACACTTGGATCTCTTTCATCTGGACTGATTTCAATCACTTTTTGAGATTGCAGTTTTGCAGTTTCCTGCTGAAGACAGGATGTTACGCCATTGTTTTCAACTTTGTGAGCATCTGCGTATGGATATGCGTTGCTCTTGATCCTCAACATTTTCAAGAGTTCGAAGATTGACGTTGATGGAAGAAGCACTCACTAGTAATACCTATTCGATAAAGGTACACCTATAGTCCAGCTCATCGAATAAATGATATGCTCTGAGCTCGTTAGCACCCGGCTGGATCACTGGGGTTGCGGCTCTAATATCTGGGATTAAGAGTAGGGATCTCCGGGGACGGACCCCTCGCCAGTCTTCTGATGGTTCTAGGTGCACTTTTTTGGGATAGAAAAGTGATCCAGCAGGTATTCGAACTCGTGCGGGAAAAGATCCCAGTGACCAGCCGGGTGGCTACGAGCCGAGAGTATATCTTTTGTTAGAATGGCTTACCCATTAGACTACTCAGTCAGCGCTGGTCTAATGGTGAAATTTTATCTAACAATGCCCTTGGGACTCAGGGCGGCTTCACTCCGGCACGAGGTTTTCACTGTTTCCGCGTCTTGCCGCATGTCGAAAAACAACCAGACTGTAGGCAAAATCTTGGGTTTATCACTTTTTCCTCCCCAGCAATAGCGTGTCGATTTGTTCGAGATCCGCTTGCAGGAAGAACTGTCCCGCAGAAAACATGGTTCGTTTGCTGTGCCTTTTACGCACAAACTCGCCTTCTCCCCTCACTCGATTATCTCACTCTCGTCCAACTCTCAATTGTCATCGACTTCGCCTCCCTTGTGCACTTTGGTCTTGACCGTGCTGTCCGCCTCTACTCGTTGTCTATTGACGAAAACACGTGCGATACAAGTTCAAGACAGCGTTAGTCCTCTTCTACGGTCGTTTCGGTACGCCCGTGCCGCGGAGGAAGGAGCTCAAGATGGTGGCAGGGAGGTGAGAATCAAAAGTCGATAGCACACCTTTGATGCCCGCCGTTGTCGAGCTGCACCATGTTTACCCAGAGAGGAGAAAGTGGTTGTCGTTGGCCAGTGCCCCCCTCGCCACAACGAATGCTCAGTCGTCCACGCCGTACAATTGGGGTGGGACATTGTCTCACGACCAATGCATCATAGAGGGCTGGCGAGAGAAACCCACGCCACTCGGATGGCTGTAATGCTGCGCTGTTTCCATCACGTAGTTTGCGTTACAACGGGCTCTTCACGAAACGTGGTATGCGTATGTGTTTGTCTTGCCAAATTCCTGTCCGTTCTTACACCTTTGACTGTCGGTTTTGGCGTTCTTGGTATTGATTCAGGCTACAGCACGACCTTGCACGCAAAGAATGGTGGATCATCTTATTTCGCGACTTGTCTAGAGTATATTTTCTGTGCTTGCTTTGCACGCACGATAGTGAGTATCGTTGTAGGCCTGGTGTGCCACGTTGATGATGCATTGTTCCCATGTGCCCTGCGGAGAATGCGGCCGTCAGGCCTGACGAATCTGGTGCGGTCACCACCCGTTCAAAGCAGTTTGGAACCTGGGCATTGCTCGAAATTCATGTCTAGCATGCGTCAGTCAGCATCTGAAAAAACGCAGGGTATCGGGTGTCAGCTCTCCTCCATGTACAGTGTAGGCTCGAAAAGCATGCCTCCCACCCCGCGTCGTGATAAAGCCTGCCTGGGGAACCCCTCGAAGTACATCTATGTCACCATCTGCCTGGTGCAAGCTTCTGCGCCTAAGCCGGGCTACGCCTATGTCTTGCTCAGCAACGTTTCCCTGCCTCCCCGTTTCCCGACTTTCGATTGCTTGATTCGCGCGTTGATGTGCGTTGAACATAGGCCAATCGCCGTGGTTCAATCGAATAACCCTTCGGATGAGTATGTCGACGATCTTCATGCCGAGCTGCTGAGGCGGGTAGAGGAGCTGTACTACAAGCACCGGCCTGACTGGGAGACGCGAACGCTCGTGATTACGTGATCGGCAGAGAGAGGGGCGGGATGGCGACGCAAGAACCCCAGAATCGAAGGTTGCACGCCGAGGCTGTATAAATGTACACGATGTGCATCAGACGACATGACGCCAACGTTTTGCCAGTGTAGCCGCTTGGTCGACTGACACGGGCGTTTACCGGTTCCATCGTTTACCGTTTCCAACTATGGAGAGGAAGATGATGGTGCCGGGGGTGGGGTGCGGCGTCCCTGACAGATTAGTTGAGACGGAATGGAGGCCTTTAGACGCAAACCTGTTCGTCCATCGACGCTACTGTCCTTTTCTCTGATCTCGGACAGAGGGGCAAGAGGCAAGGGTAACGTCGCGTCGCTGTTCGTTTGGTGCTGATCGTACCAGTAAACACGTAGAGAGATAATCTGTAGTAGCTGTACTCGGGGTGGTTAGCCCGCCCGCTCTGGACGATATCGAGTGAATCAATGATTAGTGTTTTACCAGGCACGCGAAGTTGATTGGGTAGAGAAGAAGTGAATGTCTGGGTGGTGAAGCGAATCTTTGAACAGTGAAGTCGCTTGAAGATTGACCAGAGCACCCAATCTGGCGTGTATTATGCGAATAGGAGATGCCAGACTGATTATGTACGTTGTTAATTGGGAGTGGGCACGATGTGGATTGATAGGATATTGATGTTCGTGTGTATACTAGCATGCTTGATAGCGATTCTGGAGCCACACGGAGGCACTTGCCAAGAGTGAACGGCGTAAGCCGGCGTGATTACGGAGGATTGTGTGTGTGACTCCTGTCCATTGTAGAAAACGAATTGGCAGGTGCTCGATGTCGGCGATACAGACATTCATTGCGGTAGACATGTGTAACATGAAGGAGGTGGGTGGCGAAAAGCAACAGAGTGGGTACAAAGAGATCGCTAATGGCGACGTTGCATCATTAAATATCGCTCTTACGGTAGACATGTGTAACATGAAGGAAGTGGGTGGCGAAAAGCAACAGAGTGGGTACAAGGAGATCGCGAATGGCGACATTGCATCATTAAATAAGAAAACCTGTACGGACTGAACAGCAACGGAAAGGGGAAATCATATTTCTCGTGCTCTGCTCCGTGTCTTGGTGCCTCAACCCTACTCAACGGAGCAACATGCAGAACCGAACAAGAACGTTTCCGCGTTCGAGCAAGTCACCCTAAGGAAGATCCTCTGAACATGGCGAATACGTACAAGACGCTGCTGATGACGTTTAGCTTCCTTGGCGGTTGCGAAAGTAGATACTGGTGTGATAATGTGATGCACAGTATATTTCACTACCGCAGAAGCATTTCCAGCACGTCGCTTCGGTGCTGCTACAATGGTGGAATTGGTACTCAACATCCACAAAAGGTAATACACTGTTTCCCCTTGTTAACCGATTTATCGACAACAACGACTCTGAGTGAAACAGTCCTCTACATTAATGTCCATATCTGCGTAGCTCCCATGGAAGTAGATGTTTACTTCCATGGATACTTCCATGGAAGTTCATTGATTTTAACTTCCATGGAAGCTCGAAACTGACTTCCTTCCATGGAAGTGTGGGCGACTTCCATGGAAGTTCACATGGCTGGGGGGTCAGCAACAACTTCCATGGAAGTTGAAGCTTTCATGGAAGTTTGGTAGCTTCCATGGAAGTAGTTTGGAGCGCTTCCACGGAAGTCGATTACACCCACTTCCACGTGCTTCCATGGAAGTGGGCCATAATCGGACAGCTTCCATGGAAGCATCATATCTAGCTTCCATGGAAGCATCATCGCTCTACTTCCATGGAAGTACACCACCCGACCCCAGGTTCCATGAAATTCAAAATATGCGGCTTCCATGGAAGCTGCTCAAACGTATGGTGGCGATACTTCCATGGAAGTACGCCATCCGCCCCAAGCTTCCATGGAAGTAATCAGGAGCGACTTCCATGGAAACGTTCACAGATGTCATGGCGATACTTCCATGGAAGTACATCATCACCCGTCCTACTCTCCGCTCCAGGTGGAAGTCAGTAGGTAGCATGACGGGAGGAGGAGTAGACTGTAGTCCGCGTGTCTCAGCTTCCATGGCAGATTTTCCCACCTTAACATAAGCCGGGGGATCCACCCCTCGGCCCTGTTTTTTGACTGGGGAAGGAAGAATCATGTGTCGCATGTTCGTGTGAAGTCGGATCTGGTGGTAGAACGACATGATGACTGTTCCAGGTGGGCTATAGCGGCTGCTCCTGGGGTATGCATGCCAAGATTGCGATGATGACCCTGTAGTGTGCGGGGTGTCTGCCATCTGTCGGAGAGCTCCACAGCTCCACATCGCCAGCAGCGCCAGCGGTAATTCACCCCATGCGAGAACAGGACGCCGAAGCACAGACGCCTCTTCCGGACCAGCGGGACTGTCCCCAGGCAAACTGAGATGATGGTGAAACAAATGCCGCCATCTGCTCTGCGACTTTTATATATGCCTTTTGTTCCATGGGGCAATATGTTCTTGGCCAGCTTCCATGGAAGTTGATGAAAGATGACCTTTGCTCGCCATCGAACACTTCCACGGAAGTTCGAAGAATGGCTTTCATGAAAGTCGCTGAATTTCACGGAAGTTGACCTCTGGCAAATTCAATGACTTCCATGGAAGAAGTGCAAGCAATGTCTTCCATGGAAGTCGACAAGGTTCCATGGAAGTTGCGTGGGAATCGAGACTAACGCTTCCATGGAAGTCCATTCCATGGAAGTTGATTCTCTTTCATGGAAGTCGCTGCCCAATCGTTCCGTTTACTTCCATGGAAGTTACTTCCATGTACTTCCATGGAAGTAAATGTGCTTCCTCCGTGGAAGTTAATGCCAGATTCTCGAATAGGATCGATGGACGGACTTCCATGGAAGTGAACGTCCATGGAAGGCCGACCGGACTTCCTTGGAAGTTTCAGGCGAGACTTCCATGGAAGCTACCACCGCTGATTCCATGGAAGCTCCATCGACTTCCATGGAGGAAGTACAAGGCACTTCCATGGAAGTAGCGTGGAAGTACGGTGGCGGATTCGCACGACCGCTTCCATGCGGCTTCCATGGAAGTACCTCGTACTTCCATGGAAGTAGATCGAGCTTCCATGGAAGCGGGGGAAGCTTCCATGGGCTTCCATGGAAGTAACAATATACTTCCATGGAAGTAGAAATCCACTTCCATGGAAGCGTGTACCATATGGACAATAATGTAGAGTGAAAACGGAGCAGCGCGTCCATCTTAACCAATCACGGGGCTGTCGGCCTCTGTTCAGAAGATTCCGCTCGCAGACACGCCTCGCGCTTGAAAGTACTACCAGGTTCCGATACAAAGATCGAACTGCAGACTTGTTACTACTGTAAACCACCTTTCCTCCGCTTCCCCCCTCCCCACCAGCCTCATGTGCTGAATAGTGCTTCCTTTCCCAAGCGACCATAACGCTAGGTTCTGCTCGGACTTTAGCTTGGCACAATCCCTTCCCTCCTGTCTCCGAGATCCAAGTAAAAGCACATCGAATTCAAACAATGGAATATGTGTACACGTGTCGCATGCCACGTACTGCCCTTTGCTGAGGGCGGAGCCCAGCTAGCCCTGGGTGACAAACTTCATGGAAAATACGTAGCGAGCTACTGAAGCCGCGAGGGCGACTGTGTGGCTACAAGGTGTGACAGAAGTACTCACACCCAATTGCTGTCCACAAGACTTGCAAAAAATGTAGGCTGCAAATCAACAAAAACAAATACACGCAGAGCCCCATGAGAGCCCCCTGGAGAACTTGACGACAAATCGCCAAAACCTGGACAAACAAAAAATTGACGACCAAGGCTTGCAACGAGTTGGACACGGCAAGATACCATTTGACGAAATTTCAGCCACTGCACCGTAGGCCAAGCACACCCACAACCTGATTTGCCTAGCAAAGGTGTTGAAGAACTAAACGCAAAATAGACAATGCACGAACCCAAGCTGCGGAGTGATGGCGATACTGCAAAAATATTGAAACGACTGAAGCAACGCTCCCACAGAAACAGGAACCCACCACCGACATCAATGACACCTCGCCACAAGTTCGCAAGCGAAAAGCGCACAACTTTTGCCTTTTGGTCTTCCTCTACAGTGCTCTCTAATCTGTCATCCCACTTCTGTAGCTCCCAAACCACATTCAACAATCGCCAGGTCTTCTTCGTCGGCCTCCTCCAGCGAGGGTCCTTACGGTAGCGGCCACAATAATCTTCTACATATCGGCACACAAGCAACACTCGCCATCTACCTCGATGGTGCAGCAGAAGAGAGTGAGTCTCGCCACTTTCGAACATTTTCTGTACGAACCCATACCATTCCTCCCCGTCCGTCACTGACGCGCTGCATCTTCTCCCGAAAGTCTATGTAACCGTCGAGGCCCTTGGTGTTCTCCCCTCTGTCGAGTTTCTTCTCCATGAACTCTTTCAAGACTCCGTACGACGCGCTTGCATCCCGTTGCATGCCAGCCCCGGCGTTCTCGTCCCTATTGACAACACGGAAGAGGGCCTCCTCGTCGAGAGCGACGTCTACTATCTCCTCGACCAGCCCATCCTTGACGGCCTGCAGGAAGTCCGAGATATCCACGTCCAGCCCCCCCGCTGCTTTCAGTGCAACCTTCGCGGTCACCACTGCCACCTGGGACGGCGTGCCGCGCGTAAAAAACAACGACGCACATCGGTTGGAAGCAATTCGTCGTTGCTCACTTCTCAGGGCTTATTCTCCATATCTACCAACTCCGACATCGAAGGCCCCAATGGGAAGGTCTGCGGATGTGCCTCCAACCAACACCCCAACTCAAGAATTGAGCAGCATCTGCACCAACCAGGGTTCAACCTGCGATCGGCGAGGTGACACAACAACATGTGTCTTACGTACCTGCAGAACAGGCGCAATCTTCTTGACCCAGTTGCGCCTCTCGCGAAACCGGTAGCCTTCGCCGTTCATGCCGCATGGTACATTTTCCATGTCGACCGGGCATAAGAAGTGCAGCGTCATGTCCTTCATCGCTAGGCCGCGAAGCTTGCTGAGGGGGCTCCTCTTCCCCTGAGTCTCGATTCTCTTCACCACCACCATGTGCGGGTAAGGATAGTTGGGGGCCTGCAACCTCTTGAGGCACATGAGGTTTTCCTGGATGCCTCCCTCAATCCGATCCACAGTGGCGGCAATCCTTTCAAGCAACGCCTCCTCGCCCTGGGAGTTCGCCTGCGACAGTTGAAAAGTTGCAGCAGGGACGACTCACGGTGGTGTACGACCTCCCGTCCCCGCGAACATCATGGCTGCGATGCGACTTCGTAAATCGTGCATCCATGCCATGCTTACTTTCGGTACTTTGAACTAGCGAGCAACAAGCGAAGGTAGGGGAAGGCACGGAAACTGTCCCGTGCTGGGTTAGTGTTGCAACTATTGCGCGTGTTTCCAAACCACACAGGCACAAGCACGCCCAGGAGTTGGTCATCTACGAGGAAGGGTATGGTATCTGTACGCCTCGTGCGCGCGTGATGTCGATTCTAACACAACAAAGCTTATTTTGTGATATCTTCGTAGAGATAGCATGTTGGGCTCGCTATTTAGGCATGGTCAATTCAGTAGAAAATACCGCGTCTCCGCAAAAAGGCACACCAGTAAAACATGCCATGGTCAAGAGCAAATCGTTAAAGAACAAAGAAACTTACGAGAGGGTGAATATGATTGTTGGTGGGTTATGATATCGGCACAAGAGCATTTCATGACCGTACGAGTCGTGGCGACGGTTGTATTTCTGTCATCAGTGAAAAACAGGCTATTAGACTATAGGTGAACGCAAAAAAGGGCTTCTAGAAGAGCCGTATTTGATGGGAGGCGTTGTTCCGTATCCCGCAAACCCATCCTAGTAAGCCATCGTCTGAACCACAATTTATTAAATGTCTTGCAAACGAATGCAAACGCGGCCATGGACCCCACGCTCACCGACGGACCAGAGAATGTGTATCGGCCCTCCATGTTGGCAACCCTTGCCTCGAAATCTTGGAAAATCACGCCTGTGGGAGTGATCGCGGCGAAAATCCATGGTGGGGGGGGTCATTCGACGTCTGTCTGCTTGCAGTACGCATGAGGAATCCGTGGGGTAGCCCAATCGGCGTCCAGTGATATACGCTGTAATCCGTTGAAGCCACATTTGATTGGTGAAAACGAGCACACGAAGGTGCCTTGATCTACTCTGCTCTCTGTGTTGGTTCTGCGCGACAAGCGCACCAAATTTATGCACTACACAGTTTTCGAACACGACAACGACATCATGTGGCGACAGCAAGATGAACAGCAACATTGTGACTTGTGCCGACGTGCACAACATGTGCTGCACAACCGGCAGGTGGCAGCTACTACCAGACCTATGCCAGATGCAGAATTTGCGGATTGAACAAGAGTACTAGATAAGGAAGCACTTGGTTGCCTCGGAACCGAGATTACAACGTACGTAGACAACACCCAAGCACTACACCTCGGTCAAGTCGGATGTCGACCATGCGTACAAATTCAACGGCCGCCGCCCCTAGTCCCCCAATCTCGGGACTACATTGTGGGCATCCAGTGCTGTCCAGAAGGTTGTCTCCAGCGCGAGTTGCCTGGTGGGTGCGAAGGTGCACGATTTAGTCCATTATTGAACGTCTTGTATCCAAACAGATGGCCCACATACGCACCATCGAAGGCCATTCTAAAGAGGCACCTACGTTGCTAGTCGTTGTGGCCTACTCCCAGCTCTAGAACTGAAGGGCTTGCAATGCGACGCTGTTGAAAAAAAAGTGAGCCTGCTAGCTCACTTGGCCACGTCCTACACCACGACCAAGGGATAGCCACACAAGAGTAGCGACTACACGCACATATCGCACAAATGGTTCATAACTCAATTACGTATCACAGGGCCACAAAGCAATTTGACATGCTGTCAAGTTGGCGGTGCACGGCTAAACGGCTGCGCAAAGCTGAACGCGCTCGGGAACGTGTGCTACATCCCGGGAACAGAGAAGTGTACAATGCTACATTTCCGACGAGAAAGTTTTGCCAGAGAACCTACCGTGTCAGCCAAGGGCATCGCGTCGCCGTGTTGAGGGCACTCCAAAAAAACTCTCGAGCACAGTCCGGAAACTCTAGGAGCATCGACCTTACGACGGAGATGACGTATGACAGCGCCGTCCACGGGGCAGGACTGCTTCTATCGCCGTACACCTGAGCGGTGAGTTCGTTGCCGTAGGACGAATACTGTACCACCACTGCAAACGTTCCGCTCTCGTCTCCGTCGCCGAGGCGACCATGCACGAGCACCCCGGACCGCCAAAACGTCTGCACACCACCAAGGATGCAGCATCGCGTCAAAACCTTTTCGATCGTACCGGGCGGTACACCAAGGAAAATCTTCCAACTGGCGGTGAGTGCAGGTATGAGGCCCGATCGGAACGTGTCGACCACTTTGCCGACACGCTCGGGGTGGCCTGTCTTTAGCCTAAGCAGAACTACCAGACCCTCCGCGGGGTCGTTTTCGAGCGGAAACGTGAGACCCAGGGATGCAAGAGTGGGCAAAACGTGCCCGGACAGGCCGGCAGGCCAGATCACTCGCGCCAACCTGGGCTCCAGTATTCCCTCTCTCTTGAGTCTGTGCGACGAAACAATGTCCGAGGGGGCGTCCAGGGTAATTCGCGCGTCGCTTGCGTCCCCAAGCTTCACAGACCCGTCGAAGGTCTCTTTGTCCTTGTGGTTCAGCAAGGGTTTCAGGATTTTGGGGAGCCAAACCACGTCCACAAAGACGAACTTGTCGTGGCGAACGAGGGATCCATCGAACTCCCTGCAAACAGTGTGTTGCGGGGGCATGGGTAGAAAGCGCCGGTTGCGAGTACAACAAATCGACTAGCTGCTGATGAGGAAGTGGGCTGCTGAACTGGTCTCGAGATAGCTGATAAAGAAATCACCGCTGAGAAACTATTGCGCGGAAGCACACCAACCAACAGCAACCTCATTTGCGTTGGTGTGATTCGCAAACAAGCTTCACCCATTGCTGCAGAGCTGGTTTGGTTACCTGATCGACAGCGCTCCTTCCAACGCGTTCTCGGCATTAGTGACTGTCAAGCCTTTTGGCTTAAGCTCAAGGACCGTCTCCTGCCATATGGCCCTGAGCTCTTCCACCGTGATTCCCTGATACACGTCTAGCTTGGGCTCTACCGTTTCCGCGCCTTCTTCGCCAGAGTCGACCAACGTCGGCACTGTCATCTCCACGGGGTCCCTCTGCACATGACATCAAGGGACCTACCATAAGGTATTGTTCAAGGGTTGCGTCCAAATCCGACAAATGCTAAACGCAGGATCGAGTGCACACCAAGTAGACGCAGGCGGAACGAGTATGGCATACAAACCAAATCGAAAGAGACATTTAGAAGCTCACGCATCACCCCCAAGTCTAACTCACCGTCCCCGGTCGAGAGCTTCAAGGAAAGTAACAGCGGTGTCCCAGCTGCGAGGAAGCACCATCTGAGCTCCTCGAAGACCATCGTGGCGCTTGTTCACTAGGCGGTCTACCAGACCGGGTGAAGGGTTCTGGTCCATATTATCCCGCCAATCGCGCGCCCAACGCCCTCCCGAAGCCTGAGGTCCACTGCCACCCTCTCCTTGTCCATTCATTGTGGTCGAGCAGCAGCTTGGTAGGCAAATGCCGTCGTACAGTGTTGTTGAGCAGCAGCTCGTTAAAGAAACGTCATCCTCCACCCTAACGGGCTGCATACCGCTGCGAACCCAGCTTGCCAGCCACGTTCGGCAGGACTCTTCCATTCTCCGACCGAATTCCCTAGCCCTCCCACCCACGAGATCACACTTTGTGGCGACGAGGATAACCTCGTTGTAGGGAACCCTCCGAGAGATGCATCGCAGCCAGTCACACACGCACAACTCTTCCAGCTTGCGACAGTCGTTCTCTACCTTACTGCCGATCCCGCCGCCCGTGTTTCCGAACGCCTCCGCGTTGCACACCAGCACGCATACAGACCGTGGTGTCAGGAACATGTGCAGCAGCCCCGTGTAGGCCACCTGTCAGAATGTTGGGCATAGACTATGTCAGCTGTGGCAAACAATGTAGCATCTCACTTCATCTTCTTAAGCTGATCGGTTTCAGGAGCTCGAAAATCCACGCCACCAAAAAGTCAAAACACCACCTGTTACCTGTCCGGCGCAGTCGTAAACCCGAACAGATGCACCATTTAGCACCATGGACTCGACGTCGGCAAATACCGTACTTTCCTCCTTCCGCTCGCCCGTAGGAGCTGCTTGGTTGGCTTTCATACTCTGGCGCAAGCTGCAGGAGGGTTCATGGACTCGCAGCCGACGTACATAGGGAACATTGAGCACGGTCATCGGGCGTACGCGGCGCGTTGGACTCGTTGCCTTCAAGTGTCGACGGGTATCGAAAAGTTTAACCATATGCAGCCCGACCAATTCGGTCCTGCCTCCGGCACCAATGCCTTTCCGACGTTTTGAGTGCCGTACTTCGAGTGGTACGATATACAAGACCAACCGAGCTAACGCTTGGACGCTTTGTATGGAAAACCGAACCATGGAACGACGGTTGGTTCTTGCCAAGCCTCGAGCTTCAGCAAGCCGTAGGCTTCAGGCGAAGATGTCTACGCAAACATCATGCGCAATACTCACGTTCTACTTTCGCTGAATGGGACTGTTCCACATACCGCAAGCTACGGTGCAGAAAATCACAGGGATTGCCCACACCTCGTTTTCCCCGCGCCTTCCTGCCCGACTAGAATGATCTTGATGCTGTTGCGCTGGATCCGGCAGGGGTCAGCGTATAGGTCCTCGAAATATCCTTTGATGTCTTTGGCGCCTTTGTCCACAATGCATTCTGGCGGTTCAGCCCATGGGTTGTCCTTGACAGAGAGAAAAGTGCTATCGAAGACGTCCAGCAACCGGCACAGCTGGCTAGGGATTCGTCCTCCTACCCAGAAAAGTGGAGTACGCCGATTAGAGCATGTGCGATAAAATTGCTTAAGCATCGGCGCTCACGAGGTCGAATGCCAAAGGTCCCAACCCCGGTTACCCTGGCGACTGCAACAGCTCCCGCATCCACCGTGTTCGGGTTTCTAGCCTGGTGGCTGTACAGCGTTCGACGACAATTGCCAAGATAGATATAGCGCAACATGAGACGTGTGCGGCACACCGGAGTGTCACCCTTCAACAGGCGCGTCCACCGAGCAGAACTTCCAAAGCCCAAATCGATTGTACTGCGCCAGGAATGCTGAAGGAAAGGGCACGTGTCATCTGATGGATGCCAGCAGTTGCTGCAGCTGCCATGTCTACCTCTTGGCCTCCAGCCTCCGTGTACGCACAACACGACAGAATCGATAAAACTCCTCAATAGGTGGGCCGAAGTGGCATTACTAGCGACAACCCACGTCGACAACAGATCAAGCATGCCCCATCTGCGCGTACAAGGCGGGGATAACTGACTTGCTGTCGCTTCCCTCCTCAAGGCCGGCACCATGAACGTCTTGGGTGTGGTCCCAGAGAGCTACATCGCATTGAGAAAGCGGAGACGACCAGACAGAAACATAGACGACCAACCCACGGTCGCAGGTTAAGCCATGCACAAGGTCGGAAACTCTGGGTTTGATCAGAAACGCCAGCTCTTTGACATGTTCGTGGAAGATGGAACACCGAAAAAACCCAACGAGGTCGAACATTGAATTCGAAGGGGGGCGTCGAGACGACCAGGAAAAAGCACCCCGGCGCTTCTAGCGATATTTTGAGCTTCAATACTTTCGCGTTCAATGTTTCGGTCGTGTTGGATATGCAGTATGCATGCACGGCCGTTAGGTGGAACGGAGACATTAATGGGCAGGTTCCCCGTAATGCTACCTGCTCGAGGGCGACGACTCTTCATCCCATGGTGCCGATTACTCGAATCGGATATTCACGTCCGCGCTTACAACCAAACAAGCTTCCTCCGGTCCATCAGATAAGCCCACTTAGGAAAAACCACCAGATAAGCTCACTTTGAAAAAGCTCATTTACACCGCCAACATAGGCCATATGACTGTGAGACTGCCTAGAAAGGTCAAAGTGTTGTTAGGAATACGATTGAGAAAAAAAAAATCGACACGGGGTTAGCATGTTGTCGTCCCCAGGGGTAATCTTCGTGACATACGGAAGATATAAGCCGGTTCGGAGAAACAAGCGGTGTAGCGCGATCAAGAATTCGATTTTCGTGAGGTTCTGGAGCATCGCCCAAAACCGAGATCGTTTCAGGGACCCCGACATAGCACCACCTATACAGGTCCCTCTGCTTTCCTTGGGTGGGCTAGTTGCATTGGGTGCATTGGATGCTGTGTTGGTCGGCTCGGCGAAAACGACTGTCTTACGCAGTGTTCCGAAGCGTCATGAGAACCAAGAAAAAACGCAACTATAATCTCTTTCATTTTGAACCGACCAACCGGTGGATAAAAGCGTTCACCTCCATCCACCCCTGCTTACCATAGGTGTATATGGTGCACCGTTAAGGTATCGGTAAATACCTCGGTTTTGAGTCCCTCTCCAAGTCTTCACAAAAACATCGAAAATATCCATTTAGCAAAACTCCCAAATGGGCACACGCTATTCCGCTCTTTTTGCAAAGTGATCTTATTTGATGGACCGGAGGAAATACGAAGGTCCAATGTCGTGCCGGCAACTACGTATCGCGCACCCGATCTCAATTTTCTTGCTGAAATGGGCAAATGGAGGCGGAAATACGTACTTAAACAGATTGTCATATCGTTATGGCTTGAAGCTCCTTAGAGCTGGCGGGAAATATATTCTAGAAGCCGATGCACCGATCCCTGGGGTATCATGCAGGCGACCTTCGGACGTCGCAATAGGATAACTCGGCAACCTACGACAGATCCTCGTGTGTTTCAACAAGCTCAGCGGCGCGACCGTCGAATACTCTAAATCGCAGGAGCCATGCGGGTGGTAGCTCTCAGCAAGCCGAAGGTCTTCAAGCTGAACGACAACCAATTTGCAGGTGACATTGCTTTGGAGGACTTCTAAGCATGATTCTTGTTGGGTTCAACAAGCTTCGTCACGCGATTCTCACTTTTTGTTTTGCTGGTACACTGCTGTGCACAGAGGGGCCCACACCCAAGGAGCTGGGAGCCCTAGCAGAGCTCAAAGAGCCTATTTTGAGCTACGACCAGCTTACAGGTAACATGTGAGGTCATACATCAATTTTTGTTTATCTCGGAAGCCTGCCACTTCCAGGCCAACTACTCGCCTACGCCCTACAAAAGGAGGGAGGCCATTTGTAAATCACCGATATTCCTGTACTTTCTCATTCGCTGCAGGCCCCATCACACCGGAGCTGCTCACAGTGCCACAAGTCCTTAAACTTCGTTCATTCAAACTCAGCGATGAGTCAACAAGTTCGTGCGTCATGCGGTCGTGCTCATAAAAAACACAGGACAATTCTTCTAAAAGACGGGACAACGTGTATATATGCCCGCGCTGTGCACGTTCTAGAGGAGCCGTTCCCGAGTCGCTGGGAGCTCTCAGTAAGCTGCAGGAACTCTCATGTTCAACAACCAACTTAACGGTAAAGAGGAATACACTACGGTTCTGCGCTACCCATCTTGTAGGAAGCTGCTCCGCCGGCTTCTAGAATCTCACTCGCCCACGAGGCAGGATTCATTCTAACACTTGTACCTAGAGACTCACCGCTAAGCTTGTTTCGGCCAAGGACGAGATACTTCAGTGCTGAGAGGTTTCCCAGCTCAGGCGGGACGGGGCCTGCAACAGGGAGGGAATTTGAAGTTGTAAACAACAAGTAACAGCAGTGTTTCTCCCGGCTTCAACAAAATCTGAAAGTTGCGACGCAAGTGTTCTAGACAGCTCTCGCCTACGCATAGGCAGGACACATCTTCCAGAAATCGGACAATACTTCAGAGGCCTACAACCAGCCCGCGTTACCGAAAACGACGTTGTATATTGTGTAGGACTCATACCTGATGAGATGGTAGCTCTGCCCAAGCTGAAGGAGCTTGAGCTGCAGAGCAACCGGCTTACCTGCAAGCGACTTGCACTGGCATTCTAATATTGCTCTGCTCCTAGGAAATCGACCAACGCCCGGCTCGGGAATCCACCGGGTCAATTTTCTAGAAGTGGGGAGCAAAACAGAATGCCAAAAGTGCAAGCCGCTTACCGGTAAAATGGTTGCTCTGCAGCTCAAGCTCCTCCAGCTCGGTCAGAGCCCTCGCCAGTACGGATCCTGCACAAGATACAAGGCGGGTTCCTGAAGCAATGTGCCGTCTTCTAGAAGGTGCATCCTGCCTATACGTTGACAGGACCGATGTCCTCGAATATTATTAATGTTTTTTTTTCTGTACCGGTTCGGTTCCCAAGGAGCTGGGAGCTCTGTCCGAGCTCAACAAGCGTCGGCTGAGCGACCACCAGCTTTCAGGTAAAAGACGGGCAGTACAGCAGTATTGTTTCCCCGGATCTTCAGAAACCGTTGTTTCAAGAATATGAATCCCGCCGACGGCGTCGGCATGACTCATCCCGAAAGGCGGAATAGCCACTCACCGCTCAGCTGGTTGGCCGCAAGTTTGAGATACTGTAGCGTGGGTGAGGCCGGGGAATTCCTTTTTGCTAGTACCCGCTGAAATCGTGTTGGCTTTTTCGCCGCAGGTCTTATCCCGCCGGGGGTGGGAAAGCCAGTATCACAGGCGTACCTCAGCTTGCGGTAAACCAGCTGAGCGGTGAGTACTGACATTGTGGTGGACAGCAACGGCGCAAGGAGCATCCATGAATCTCCCACGCGTGTGTGCGTGGCTTTCTACAACTCGCGGCGAAACCTTCTACAAGTGGGGCATGATAGGTGCCCGGCTCTTACCGGTAAGCTCGTTGCAGGACAGGGAGAGCTGCAGCAGCCTGCTGAGAGATCCCAGCGCCACAGGAATAGGTCCTGCACAAGGGGCACGGCGACAAAAAAAACAAATGTAGTTTACCATTCTCTGGAGTATTGCGCCGTGTTCTGCAAGATGTGTCCTGTCGACGTGGGTTAGTAGGCGTTGTTCAAGAAGCCGGGTGATTCGCTATATTCCCCGCTAAACTCCCCGCTGAATTCTTGGTTGCACTTTCGCTAGGCCCCATCCCGCCGGAGGTGGGAAACCTCGCACTCCAGCGCCTCAACCTTTCGCTCAGCAAGCTGAGCGGTGAGACGCGTATTGCAACTAGGAAAACGAAAAATTGACACAGTTTCGAGTATCCTTCTAGAAAGCGGGGAACACTTATTTCTCCCCCCGCTGAGTTCGTGTTTGCTCGGTCGCCCTCCAGGTCTCATTCCGGCAGAGCTGGGAAACTCTCAGCTCTGGAACACGTCGATCTTCCAGGGAACAAGCTCGCCGATGAGTCCCACAACGCATTTTTGAATCACTGTGACGATGATTGCTTGTTCTTAGGTAGACATATTGGAAATATATCATGGAGTATTCTCACCACTCAACTCACCGGTCAACTTGTTACCACCACCGAATATGTCGCCGAGGTTGAGGACCTGCAGGGTGCTGAGTTTTCCTAGCTCTGGCGGGATGGGCCCTGCACCCGAAGAATAAAAAAGTCAACGTGTAGAACACGCGGCGAAGTTTCAGAATTCCGTCGATTTAGAGTGCCACAGATAATGTTCGGTTTGTTTCCCACCCACGTTGTTTCAAAATAATAATTCGTCCTTTATCCTCCTGGACTCACCGTCCAACTTGCTGTTGCCGAGGTCGAGGTGTTCCAAGGCGTTCAAACTTCCAAGCTGCGGCGGGATGGGTCCTGTACAGATGCAAGCAAGCCAGCAGGGATGATGTTGCTGGGACTCCGAAGAACGAATCCGTTGTTTCTAGAACGCCTATTCACCCACGTGTAGGCGGGAGTGAGTCGAAAACACAATCAAACTATTTCGATATCTATGCAGGTGCCATCCCGGCGGCGCTCTAAAAAGCCAACCTGGCTTAACCTGTCGAAAACCGGCCCAGCAGTGCGGGATGGTGTTGACATTTTGATATATACTGGAGTATGTTTTTGTATCTGGAGAATATGCATGTGTCCCGCCCGCGCGTAGGCGAGAAACATGCTGAAGAACCACCCTCCGGCGTATTCGACTTGGTTTGTTGTTTGTACGATGAGTCCTTGGTTTCTCGCGTTACTCAAACAGGCCCTATTCCGGAGGAGCTAGGCAACCTCGCAGTCCTGACGCACCTGTGGCTCAATGTAAATCGCCAGGAAGGCATTTAAGTATGTAGCACTGCAGTATTTCGTCTCCTCAGAGGAATGTTGAATCCTACCCACCACGCGTAGGCAGGACCGATGTTCTAGAGGCCGAGGTATTATTGAAACAACGTAAAAATCATTGTTGTATGACCGCTGCTGTGCGGCTCATGCAGGACGCATCCCCAAGGAGCTTGGAGCTCTAACTAACCTGGAGCAGCTTTAGCTGGAACGAATCCGCTCGCCGGTGAGGGGCGTGTCAAATGGGCAATCGAAATTGCCAATTGTCTCTCCTTTCGGTAATGCTATATCCGACACCGGTGTCGAACTTCCTTATATACGACACCAACGAGATCTCGGCCCACAGAGCACCAATCGCCTAAACCTCAAATGCACTGTGTAGCCATGGCCAACAACAATCTAGAAATACAACTTTGAGTCAAACCGATCCACTGGTTGCGGAGATATCTTCGAAAAAGGGGGCTCAGCAGCATCGCAGACAGGGGTGACCAGCACAAATACAGCTGTAACTTCGCGCCCAGGACTCCAATCGGCCAACCACAAACTGCGCTGTGTAGCCACCGTCTACAGCAATCGCGCAACACAAACTTCGACCCAATCGACGCAGTCGTTGCGGAGATATGCTCAAAAACGGGGCCCCCGCAATCTGACCGAGTGGATGTCAGCCACGTTTCCGGCCGTAACTCTTCGCTCATGCGTCGGAAGAGCGCAGGTGCAGTCGTCACGGGTAGGTATGGGCCGCAGCTATCGTTCAAGCCACTGTACAGCGCAATCCGTGCAGTGGTTGTGGAGATATGCCCACACCCGGTGCCACGGCGGCCCCGAGGGTGGCGTCGTGTATAAGCTTATATACGACACCGCTTGTTTCTCCGCGCGAAGGGCTTGGACGGACGTCAAACAACCTGCACTGCATTGGTATGACCCACAGCTATCGTTCAAGCCGCTGTACTGCGAAATCCGTGGAGTGGTTGTGGAGATATGCCCGCACCCGGTGGCACGGCGGCCCCGAGGGTGGTGTCGTATATAAGCTTATATACGACACCACCCGTTTCTCCGCACAAAGGGCTCGGATAGACGCCAAACAACCTGCACTGCATTGGTATGAGCCGCAGCTATCGTTGAAGTTGCTGTTCAGCGAAATCCGTGCAGTGGTTGTGGAGATTCGCCTACCCCCGGTGGGGCGGTGGCCCCGAGGACGGTGTCGCAGATAATCTTATCTTCTACACCGCCCGTGCAGCCAACGTGGAGTACGCGGATAGTTTGTGCGGAGGTTTGCCTCCTGCCAGTGAAGCAGTGTCTTGCGTTGGTAGGACTTGACTATTGAAGCTGCCGACAAGTTGAACCACGTGGATGGCGCGATTTCACGCTATGGGGGGCACGGCGGCCGACGGCAAGGTCGGAAACAGACGTTTGAATCGGTGTACATCCGGCCCGTGCGGAATTGATCACCCGAGACATCTTGGAGTCTTCGAACGGCCGAGTACGTGGGAGATGTGTATGTGAAGGGCGCGGGGCGGTGGGTGGGATTAATTTTGCTTCAATGTGCTCAAGCGTCGGCAGCTTTTGAGGTAATTTTCCCCTCGCTTTGTTTCACACCCAGAAGACACGAAGCCTGAAGCCACATGGGGTCACCCCGTGACACGATGACCGATAGGAGAGGAGAAAAATCACTTTCCCATAAGTTTCCCATATGTCGTAATGCTACGCCTGACAACGACATCGAGACTCGCTCAAGCTGGACCTGCAGCGACTGTCACTGAAAGAAGCTCAACTTCACGGCATCCAGGTAGATCTACCTTACGAACCAGCCCTCCCGAATCCTCCGCATGGCGCGCTGACGGTTTAACCTAGGCGTCATGTGTTAAGTCCTAGGGCTTGCCCTCTACGGCTGGGAGCCCCAGACCCAGACCCAGCTGAGTCTCTCATCCTTTTAACCCTGCGGCTCCTGTCCATCCGTCCTTGCGCATTACCGATCGGCTTAGCAGAGACGGTCTGCGTAGGCGGTGCACCATTGTCATCGCCGCGCTCCTCCTGTTTCCTCTCCGGCTTTGATTTCTTGGGCCTTCCAGCCTTTTTGACCTGCGCGGGATTCTTGGCGTTGTTCAGTCCGGTAGCCTCCAGGATCTGGAACCTCACCCACTTGTCGAGGCCAGCCTGGATCTCCACGGCCTTGGCGTGTGTCACCGACCTCAGGATTTCTGAGACGTTTTCCTTGGCCTTGGCCATCATGCTCGCGAACACGCGGCGCTCATCACTCGCTGATCGAGCCTCAGCTGATTTTCCCGCTCGTTCCGAGGGATGCACACCGTCTTCCCCGTCGTCGTCGTCGAACGTCGGCCCCCAGTAGTTCTCGTCTACGCCGTGGTCACATCCGTCCCAGCCGTTAACGTGCCCTGCCTCGTTCAACACTTTGGAGACGGTCCATGGCTCGTGCTTGCCGTCAAGCGATTGCCGCCAGCGTTTGTGGACGCTGTTGCCGTCGAAGCGGTGGTCGAGCACGACCCCCTTGAACTTGCCGCCGAGGAAGCGAACTAGCGCGGCGAAGTAGTGCCTGCAAAGCAGGCCGTGTCGCAAAAGCTTGAGGCAAGAGCACAAGTGGAAGCCATCGGGTCCGAAAACCACAACATGGCCTGGCCGTGCAGGCGTGAGCTTGTATCGCACGGCCACCGCAACGTGGACGCGAAGTACGCGGATGAGGTCGAGAAGTGCCTCCAACGACGTGCGCGCCCATACGCTGCTGTCGTTAGTCGATTCGGCCTCAGGTCCACACATGCAGTCCTTCTCCAGGTCAGTGTCGGCCGGCGCTTCCTCGAACAGGTTGAGGTCGAACTCTGCGGCCTCAAGCTTTCGACGAAGGACGCCCTCCCCAAGAGGACCGGGGCGGCCGTCGTCGTCCGCCGCGCCTGCGCAGATGATGTCGACGTCGTACTACTGCGTTCCGCCGATCTCGTCTCTAGCCTCCTGCCGAATGGAGCGGACCGTGATAAGGGACACATATTGTTTGAGATCGCCAGCGGTACGCGCACAAGGAGCTGCTTCGAATTCGCGGAACAACAATGGGGCCATCTGGATATTGTACCCAGAGACGGCAGGCGTGGTTCGGGTATTATTTGTATTTCAATACATCGACCTTCTCACCTGTTGGCAGTACTGGCTTGCGCCAACCCGTTCGAGCTCCTCCCGGATCGGGGCGAAGATTTCCTGCAGATGCTTCGTCTGGAATGGCAACTCCGCTCCCATGCCTCTCGTTCCCACCCTGAGCGAAGGATGTCCGGCGGAGTGTTCGAAAGGGAGTTCAAACCTTGTGAGTTTCGGCTAAGTGGAAAAAATGGGAACGGTGCCGATGCGTGGCGGCCAACTTTTTTGTCAGGGGTTAGGGTGGAGACAAGCCAATTTGTGCGAGTTGATCCCAAAGCTGCCTAGATGAGTTTGGTTCAGGGTTAATCGCGGGGGTTGCGATAGAGGCACTACACCCGGGGCAGAGCACGCGCAGCGTAGCTCACCATCGTTGATATAGCTAAGGCGGATGGCGCACCGCTTCAAGTTCTGACTTATTGAAACTCACCTGCTGTACTCGATGTCCATCTTGTGGTACAGAAGTTGGAGCTTCTCCCACAGACCGCACAGGGATAGCTTCTTGTGCACTCCCGATCTTTTGGTCACCCCGAACATGGTGCGTTGTGTAGCAACCATCCCCATGGTGAGGAGTGTCGGCCGGCATGAGAAGGCCCACTTCGTCTTGTTCCTTGACAACAACAGCGCGGGATGGACGTTTCCGGAATGTTTCCGGAATGAAGGCTTAGCGTGCGGAACGGCTGTGACTGCCTCTGTTACTACACTCAGGACAGCAATTTGGGCGCCGTACGCGGAACGACCCTCGCGTGAATTCATTGCCCCCGCCTCATGGTAACTCACTAGATGAGGTCGTCGATGTACTCCTCGCACTTCTTGCCGTTTACCATCCTCTCCAGGTCCACCCGGTACCTTGTGAAGGCCTGCGACATGGCTTCGTTGTGGCAGAGGTTATATCACGCACCCCAACAGCCGATAGCTGCTTTATCTCACCTCCGGCGTTGCTGCGTACGCAGAACTGCGGATAAGACGGAGCATTTTCGCCCGTTCTTCCTTGTCGGGAAAGGACGAAGAACACTTCCTTAGCACGTTCTTGAATATGTGCCACAAGCAGAAGAGGTGCGACGTGGTCAGCGTCAGTGAGCATGACCTACGTCAAACAGACGAACTCACACACGCCCCGAAACGAACATTGGCGTAGGAGTAGGGCGAGGGTAAAAGTACGAAGACGTCCAATCAACGTGGTTTTTTTTTATGGTGGTGAGTGGAAGGCGTTAGCGACTTGGCGTTCGGGGAGCGATGAGGGTAAGGGACACACGGGCACCTAACACACAACGGACACAAAAACACAACCCGCCACACGGAAATATTCGGGAACGAACGTGTACACCCAAACCGTGTGCAGGCGCTGCGTTGCGCACCTTGGGCCGGCTTTCCTCCGTTGCTGACAGTTTAACGGCCAATCGAAGCAAGCCGAATAGAGGCGGCACCTCTCGCGCTCTCTGAAGACCCCTTACGCACAGTTTGAGCTTGTCGGGTGCTCTCTTGATGTTAGCTTTCCTGCCCGAATTTTTGATACGATTGTGGCAGTAAATTTACCAGTACCAAAAGCACCAGCTCAAGCTACCGAATACAGATGCGGCCCGGAGATAAGAAACGTGAATTCCGGGTCGAGGCTTAATATCTTAGTTCGGCAGCAAACACCAGCAAGTGCAAGGGCGCACGAAAAAAACTCCCTGGACCCACACTCCACTTTTTGTATTTCGGGCCTTCTGGGGGGGGGGGGGTACTCTAAAACCTATATAATAAGATATCTGCGAAGGGTCACACGGAGGAGGACATTCATGTTGTGCACGCGATCCCCCCTTCGGCCCCCTGATCGATTTTTTGTGATTCGGTCAACGACATCAAGAGAGCACCCAGCGACCTCAAACTGTGCGTAGAAAGTCTTCTTTAGGGCACGAGAGGTGTCGCCTCTAAGCGGTTTGCTTCATTTGGCATTTAAACCGTCAAACACGACGAAAGTCCGTTTTCGTTTTTTGGGCCCGCCGAGGGGGGGGTGTACTCATAGTCGTGCATGCCGTAGTCGTTTGACCGTTGACCTCGCATCCCTACAAAGCCGGGACGGAGCACGCCGGGTTCTCACCGGACCAGGCTCTCACATCACCAAGCGCGAAGCGCCGTGAGGTATTTGGCGAGTCGCATGAAGGGTGAGCTGCATCCTGCTAAGGGTGTTCGGCATCTTGTGCTTACTTCCTTGCGTACGGATGACAGCTACGTATGACTTAATTTATTTTCTGGTGCTTTCACTTCCAGAGACAGTTGTAAGCACTGTGTAACTGCCTCGAGGAAGCTTGCCCATTTTAACACAACGTGGTACGATCATCCCCCGTTGCGCAGAGTGAGGTTTCTCGACCCCGCACAACATGATCTACTCGACCACCATTATGGTTACCGCCAAAAAAAAAAAACGAGGTAAAAAAAAAACGGTAACCTGGTTGCCGAGTTCACGAAGTGAATTGGCTTGTTTTACAACGTCGTTGCCAAGCGACGAAAACCCAACCCCGATGGGGGGGGGGGGTCCAGGGATATATTTTTTGTGCGCCCTTGGCATTAATTCATTATTTGCCCGTTTCTCATGATTCTCGGTTGCCGGATCATGACGATTGTCTCAAATCCTTAGTTTCTTGCTTCTTTGAGGGCTGGAAAGCTGCTGGGCCATCACACAACCACCCGTCCGTCGCGTGGCCCCGCCGGCAAAACAGGACACAAGCGGAGCCGCAGCCGCAGTCCAAAAAAAAGAGGGGGCCGAAAACATATACTTCCAAGTATGTACAATACCAATCTCAAGCCCACCCCCCTACCCGCAATAAAAAGTACAGAGCTCACGGGGTCTGCGGTGCGGCGGTTTCGTATTTGAATATTTAGCTCCTGGAGCCCTAGTTTAGTAATTCTCAGGGTTCTATTTGGTACGTATCCTGTTGTTTCTTATTTGGATGTTTCGTACCCCTCCTCTCAGTTTGACGTGTGTTTCTTGCTCCTATTTTCTTATTTTTCGTGGAAATCTGAGCGTTGTTTCTTAACTCCATTTTATTGTTTTCTTTCGAATTGCATTTATTAATATTTTCTACCGCCCGAGGGAAGAGAGAGATACCAAACTGGCAGAGAGCACATTTCCCGCAGACACGTTTCTGCGGCCTTTCTATCGTGCCTCTGCCTCTCTCCCGATAAAGACTGTCTCTCTCTTCCCTCCAAACAGCAACTGAGGGTGCCCTCTCCTGCGGTGGAGGGAACCAATCTTACTGCACACAGTAGTCTCAGATGACCAAGTCCCTAAAATGGTACCCTACCATTTTCTTCGCCTCACATACATACAGCTATAAGTTCTACCGGATACTTAATCCGTCCTCTCCTTTCCCCCACCTTCGAAAGAAAAGGGGTGGGTGGGTGGGAAAAGACTCCACTTCCTGTCAGCTCCAGAGGCTGGCACACCGTTAGAAGCCTTCAATGTGACCACCTCGCTAGTTGTCTCTGCGATACTCTCTCTCTGGCACGCTAAGACTCTGTGGACACAAGGCTTGAACAGAATGGTAACCTATGCAACGTATGTATGTAGAACTATTGCTGCTGTAGACTAACTCCCTGCTCCAATTCGTACGCCGGGAGGGAAAAACTCGTGGCATGCTGCGAGGAACGTACCGATATGCGTACCTTGTAGACTTGTACGTGCGTGTCTTGTGATACACAGAAATTTTACACCAATACACCAATACACACGTGGTGACCGGCTTTTGTGAGGCAAACTGATCGTATCGCTCCGTAGGCAACACCGCAAGCTGGTGTAGATCGCAAACATCAAGTTGCATCCTAACATTTTTGTGACACAAAAAAAGGTGCGACTTCGCTCCGCGACTAGTCTAGACTACAGACGTATGTGTGTAGTCTAGATTATAGATGAGCCTCTTATTGCATGATCCCAAGTCCACAGTCTCTGTAGACTAGATACACGCACACACGCAGTGGCACTCACGGATGTGTGTGGTTTGACACAGAGGTCACTTGGCTCTGCCTCGACAAAGACGACCCTCACCTACAATGCCTCCTGGGCGAGTCCATCGCATGGCCTTTTGCGCTTGTAGCAGAAATCGCAGGCCCTACTGAACATCATCTCCTCGGCGACCTTGTTCTTCTTGAAGCCTGCTCACGCAATAGTCTATGCCTTCTGATGTGTTCTCTTTTTGTTGGGTGTTGCGCGACCCGTGGGAGGGGGGGGGGGGTAGAGGAGTGGAGTGGAGGGAGGGAGGGAGAGAGGGTGACAGCAACAACAAGTAGAGAGATGACACTTGTTAATAACCGGTTCATTTGCCCCTCGGCCACAAGAGCGCCACCGAGGAAGATGCACACAAATGCATGCGGGGAAACAAAATATGTTTGCCGATATCGAGAAGCGGCGACCAAGAGCAAGAGCCGCTATCTCCGATCCACAGACAGACAGAACGTATACATTGTTTCCCCGCCGAGTCACCTCTCTGTCTCCCGCCCCCTCCCCCCCTCTCACGCTCTCACGGTCACAATCAACGAAAGAGAGGGAAACACACAACCAGCACAGGCATTTCCCGAAAGCTGACGAGTTCAAGGACAATCCAAAACAATCGTATGGCCTAGGTACGCCGCTTGGTTTGTTCCCTGCCCGGCCAAAGCGCGGAATTTGTGTCCCCACCTCGCGAGTGGTGACAGAATATGGGGGCTCGCGATCAGGAGTTGACAGTCCCGCCCAGCCGACCAATCAACTCAGGAGAAAATGAAACCGTAAAAAAATTACCCTTCATTTTCGGAGGAGCACGACACCTGTCGAGCCGCGCTCCCAACACGAGACCGACCGACCACTGGTGGGGGACGGCACACACAACCATAATATCTTCGTGCAGTTTGTTGGGTTGTCGAGGATGGCGGGGGTTGTTCTAGTTGTCACGTTCTCTTTAACCTTGGCACGGACGTGCCTCGTGCTGGATGCGGTGTGCAATCCTGAAGGAGGTCGTGTTGTGGCTCGAGCCGCCCAAAGCATGCGTCGGGCACATTCCTCACGCCCAAATTCGCCTTTGAACTCACCACGACAACACGGCAAGGGCCCTGGCGGCGGTGCTCCTAAAACCAGGTTGGTGGCCATTTGGGAAGGACCGCAGCACACATAGGAGGGCACAGTTGCGTTTTTCACTTTCTCTTTCAGCAGCAGCAGCGAGTGGTGTCACGCCGGCGTGGTGAGAAATCGCCGCCGCAGAGGTGAATCGACAAACCAAAAACTATTGTTCTGTGTTTGCGCCCGAAGTTTCACATTTTCCTGCCGCGGCGCAGCAGCGGCCTAGCCCTGGCCGACCTGACCTCATCCAATCCCACCGTGGGCGATCCTCCGTGTGCTCCGATGAAACCCCAGCGCGCCCTATTCCGCCCCTCCCTTCCCACCAGGAGCATCCATGTCCTGCTTACCAGCATGCATGTGGTGGCTTTACTTGCCCAAGGGGCCGGCGTCCTGAAGTACATGCTTCCGGTTTCCCACTTGTCCTGCTTCGTGTCTTATCGAGTCATGTTGGCTCTGCTTCTGTGCTATGATGTGAGTTTGCTATTTGTTCACGCTGTCCTGCTGCATCGTTTCCCCCCCGCGCCGAGTCATGTTGGGTTTAAACGTTTCTGCGCTACGACACGAAGTATGTTCAAGCTATCCCGCCGCACTCTTACAACCCCGATGGTGTGCCGTAGCCCTAGATCCGACAACGCGGACAGTTTCCATCAAAACATAATAGGTTATGGACATACAGATGCGGCCTGCACTTAAGAACTTGGCAGTTAGGAACTTCAGGGTTAAATTTTTTCAGAATTTTGAACATGGCCATAAGAACATGTGCTCAGTTCGGAGGTGCCAATAAGAACAAGAACCCGCAAGAGAGGTGTAAACCTCGAGCTCAAGATAAGAACGGGGTCCACAGCATGGTGTGGCCAAAATATAAGAACTTGTGTGGGACGTAGGATCACCCCCCAAGAAGGTTGGATTCGCGGGGTGACTCCCAAATACGACCGTGGACGGCTCAGGCGATGATCTACACGTACCCAATGTCGAGGCCCTGGAAGTACCCTTTATGGTAATGCACCCTGTACGCACCCTGTACAAGGCCGTAATTCTGCGCGGGTGTAGTTTTCACCCTACAGGGCGTCCACCTTGTAGCGCCAATGTCGATACGACCGTGTCAGGATTAAAGCCCCACAGGGTGCGTCGCCGGGTCCTTATGCTATTTAGACAGGCTTACGGAATTGAGTGGGTGCATGTCAGCATGTCAGCCGTGCTGGCAGTGTAATACGGCTTGCTTACACTTCGTAAGGTGACGTTTTACGCTCTGCTTAGGGTCCCAACCTTGAGGGCGCGCAGACCAACGAACCCTGGCCTACAGCATTCCCTGCAAGGCTCGTGAGTACGATCTCCTTGTTGTCCATTGTACGCAAACGTCGAGGCGACAAACCAGATTAATTCTATGTGTGGGGATAAAAGTGCACACAAGAGGGTGAGGCACGTTGATACCGAAATCAGATGGTGGCGTCATCCCTAATCACCTCGAGAGAGGTATTGATTCATATCGTCATTTCAAGATCCGCAAGATCCGATTTGAGCTATCTACCCGCCGCGCCGTATGTAGGGGCGGGTGGCGTGATGGGGGGGGGCGGAGCACTTTCATAAAAGTACACCAATTTCTCCTTTTCAAAGAGCTTTCAAAATTAAAAATCAGTGGTATGACATGCATGCATGCATGCATACATACATACATACGATGTATGCGTTTCTTTCGCGCATCATTCGAATTTTCCCCGGCGACACAAAAAACAATCCATGTGTAGAGAGGGGGAGGGCAAGAGGGGCACAGAACCCTATATATGCGATGTGGTTAATTAATAGTTGCCTAGATATCGTCATTAGCCACGAGGAAAAACGCGGACGGACGTCCCCCCCATACATATTTTCGACAAGCAATTTCCATATACCGATTTCGACGCGTCACACCCTCACAACATATTGGGTGGCGTCGACATGGCTTCCTTCTTGTCGTTAGAACGGTGAGGTGAAATACAGCTTCTTATCATCAGAAACTGCCAATATTGGGGTAGGTACACACATATTGGACGTATGATGGGGACGGCGTGTATCGTACGGCGACCCATTTTGCAGGCATTGGTGGGGTTTGATGGCACAATTTCCTCTGCGATGGCTGCATACATACACTGTTCGTCTTCTTGCGATATTCTCTCATAAACACGGTATGGGGGTGCTTTGGTTTGTGCGTAAATTGCAATTAACTCTATTCGATGCTCATTGTCACGCACCAAAAATACCGTTGTGTCATATATGTAGAATTTTTGTCTCAACCTATATATATCTATGGAGCACTCGATGCTCAAATGAGAACAAGAACCACCCCGTCTGGCGACGAGTGCCTGATCGAAATAAGAACTTGGCAAATAAGAACAGGTGCTCGGGTTCCGACAGCCAATAAGCCCCGAGGGTTACGCAAAATAAGCGGTTCTTAAGTGCCGGCCGCATCTGAATAGGCTCTTGGTGTAGTCTAGCGTTTGTGATTCATGCGACGCGCGCACGGACATGCGTAGCCCCAAGGTAGCTCGCCCATGGGCTTTGGATAGGGTAGTGGTGAGCCAATCAAACAAACCTCGCATCGACAAGTTTCACAGATGGTATTGTCTGTTAAACGACGACGCAACACTGCTTGCTCAAAGAATGCCGCAACAACAGCTTCGGTTCGGTCCGTTGGCGAGGGATTACCAAAATCATTATTCGGCGATATTCATAACCGTCAACATCGTGCGCAGTACCTACCGCAGAAGCGACGTTGTTGGTCTCAGGGAGAAGAGTCCATCTGGGTGACCCTCCGCCCTGCGCACCGGCTAAGACTGAACAATGCAGGATGATAATAAAATTACTCGAAAACGAACGACATCAGATCTGTGCAGCACACGTCTCATGGTGGCCCAATTCCACCCAGATAGCGACTTCCATTTCACGCATTTGCTCGCACTCTTCGGTGCGTATGACACTCACAACAGGCGAACCTGGTGTTCTTTCTTGTGGCCAAGACGCGCGTCACAAACGGCACCAGGAAGCTCGCCTGCTGGGAGACTGTTGCCATCTGGTGGTCGCGGATATACTGCTGGGCCTACCTGTAAGTTGCCTGTTTTTGCTCATTTTTTTCCCGCCGTGCGACAGGTCCTGCGAACCGACGAGCATTTCCGACATACCATGGGGCCGGCTGGATTGCAGGCTTGGCACCACAGCCCCCAGATCCTCTCGATTCAGGGCTTATCGATGTAGTGTTTTATATAGGAACTAGTATAGGGGGAACTGTACGAGGGAAAATCCCTCCACACACCTTGCCCCCCCCCCACATCAGGATATCGTAGCTGCGGGGCCCAAAATAAAATATATGGGCTACAGTATAGACCCCCCCCCCCCGACTCTGAGCTTATCCATGTATTGAGGGTGTGGTGCCAAGCCTGTAATCCAGCCGCCCCCTTGACTACACGTATGTACCCATTGTTCTAGCTTCTCGTAGTGCTTGTAATTCTTGATTGATCATCCCGGAAAAACGAGCACTGTACCCAGATTTCATGCTTGGAAGGCAAGCCTGCAATACACGAGGTCGCAGGCAGGACAGACCGCCGCGGCACACAAACATTTTCAGCGCTCAGTTTATCCACTGTATTTTGCCCGAAAAAACGAAAAATAACGGAGACAAAAACGCGTCAACCTCCAACACATGTCAACACATGGGACTTACACGGGCATTCAACACCGGTCGGCAGTAGCAGCATCAACACTGTGCGCGCTGCGCAAGTCAGTGTACCCCATCTGTATCTCGCACACCTCGCACAGCAACACAACATGAAGTATCCAGCAAGGCTGCGGCCGACACCACGAGGGCACATCGCCTCAATTTTTCGTTGAAGTAATTAAGCAGTCTTGCTACCTTCGTGGGTTTGGAAGGGAGGGGTGATAATCAAGTTCGAGGGCAAGTGCTACCGCTCTTCCTGCTGCCTTTTTGAGTGTGGTGGTGTGATGAGCTAAACACGACGAGTGCGCCGTATCCCGTCCTCGCGCGCAACTGCTGTACTATGGTACCTGTCGATCTCCCCCTGCCCTGCCCCACGCGGTGCAAGAACTGTGCGTGAAGACTCCCGCACTCATGTGGTGCAGCAGTGAAACTGCTGTACTGTATACACAGATCACCCATTCAACCCCGGACGTAGGCGCCACCCCCTGAATTTTCCACCCCTCTTGGCGTCGTGAGCAGGTATCCCATTGCCGTCTTTTTGGGCCTTACAGCTCAAGGTGTCCCAAACGATGACGTGAGTGGCAATCCTCAGGTGGCACAACCCCCATACAATAGCTGGAATGTATTCGTCAGAGGTTTGGTGTGTTGTAACGGGTGTGCAGCACGACCTTGTTTCCGCAAGGGAAATGAGTTGTGCAGTGAGAGAGAGTATGGCACATACGATGCTCTTGCGCAACGCGCCTTTGGGTGGTTTGCTTATGACCAAGGAAGGCGTCTCCTGTCAGTTGGGAAGCACGATTTTTGGAAGGTACTGAGCAATCGGAGCGATTTTCATTATGAGACAGCAACAACAACAATAACAACGACAACGACCGCAACAACAACGCAGGGGACGCACTGCTACAACGAGGCGACGTCTACCAATATCATAGGATATATAACCAACAACGCCCTGCTCACCATCCAGGTGAGAACCCGCGAGCATGACTTCAATATTTATCCCGAGGGGGCGGTGTGGGACTCCCCCCGTGCCATCGAAATGACCAAAGTTCGCGTACGTCGCAACCATGCTCCCGACACGACTTTTTTTCGCGAAATCTATTCTTTCTTTGTTTTTTTTCTTGTGCCCTAGTTGTTGGTAGAAAACTAGTTAGTTAGCCTACGACCACGGACGCGACCGCATCAGGCGGACAAGTAGGTATGGACGATAGAAAGTACTGAGCAGAGATCGGAACGGTTTCTGATATGAAGACAGCGACAACAACGACAACAACAACAACAACAAGTGTTTACACACCACCTGTGCTCGTTCAAGGCGGCCGTATCGCATGCGGCGAAGTCTCGCGCAGGATGGTACTATTACTGGTAGCGAGGCACGGTTCCGTTAGCCGGCAGGGCGACTACGTAGTTCAATCCCGCATGCATCCGGGCAAAGGCGACCTACTGCACAATTTGTCCAGACCGGTGCGACCTCTTTCACAGGAACGTAGCAGTCATCCTTCGTGGACTCAGCAAAGGGTTTATGTGTGCGTGGTGGTGGGGTGAAGGCGCTTCGTAACGTTGATCGGCTTCGCGCGGATTGGGCTGACACTGGCCCACGTATATACCGTATATGACACAAGATAACACACCCCCTGGCCCGATTTTCAAAGCTTGATTACTCGATGACGAAGAGGATACATAAACGAAATGATACATTTTCGAAAAGATCTCAACGAGACGGTTCCAACGCCGCCGTTTTCGGCGCAGGGAGTCTTCCTGCTGTTGAGAAATCGAGCTTTGAAAAACGGTCAAGGGGGTGTGTTATCTTGTGTCATATACGGTATTTCCGATAAATTGAGCACTTTTCATGCTCGCATTCCCGATATCGGTCTGTATGTCTATCGTCTATCTGTCTGTCTGTCTGTCTGTCATTTCTTTCTTTCTTTGCAGTTCGTGATCCTCCTGGCGCTGTTCGTCAAGCCTTTGCTGGTACGCCAAGAAGGCACTCAGTCCGGCGGAGCCGCCTACCGGCGCGTGGTTCGTCGCAACGTGGTTTGCACCGCCACCATCGTCGTTGCGACCGTAGTCACGACGGTAGTTCAGGTTCTGGCTATGACAAGAATCACTCCCGAAGACTACGAGGTATGCTATGCTGTGTGCACATGATACGCTTTGAAAAGTGTGGGGGAAATCGTCGTGTTGTTTTTTACACTGCTGTTGTACGAGAGATTCTCCGATTTACCCTGACACCACAGGTGGACGTCCACCCCCCTTCCCTACAATGTCGGATACCCTCGCCCCCTTGTGGAGGCCTTGACAAGGTCGAACACCTTGGAGAAGACAACCAAGGCCTCGAAAGGGGAGAAATCGAGGTATTTTCGAGGCCTTGGTTGTCTTCTCCAAGGTTTTCGACCTTGTCAACGTCTCCACAAGGGGGTGAGGGCATCCAACATTTTGGGAAAGGGGGGTCGACCTCCACCTGTGACGGTACTCGGTATGTGCCGTTTATTAACCACCCACGTGTAGTTACATCTGTGGAGTCCTGTTTAGCTCCTGTATGTTGGTGTGCAGCAGCTGTCATGCCTTCAATCCCCCCATAAAACACCTAATTTAGTGCAGTCCGCGATTCAAGGGAGGGGCAAGAAGCCTACACGTAGATTTTCCATCCCATGTAGGCTATTTATTATCAGTCAAGGAAAGAGGAGCTGCCCCGGGTTTTGTCACACGAACCCCCTCCCTTTGCCGTAGCGACTCCTAGTTCTTATTGCAAGAATGGTCCAACAGTCAGACCGTTTCCCTCTCACCAACAGTAAGATAAAGTCGATTCTCATGTGTATCTGCACTACATACAGTATCCATCCAAAGGCTTGAGAGCGGTTTTAGTTAGTATTGTTGGTGCCGTCTTGTGCGTGTGCCGTTGAAGCACGGCGGTGGGGATGACACAACATCCGACTCGGCTCCCGCGTGCATTCTTGGTCGGCGCCTGCTGCTCCTGCCGCAGCCGAGACAGTTCCAAGATGTTATGCCAGTCGTGAACACCTTTGTGACGCTCTGCCTGACGGAGGTGGGTCATGGGTTTTTGGTGGTGGTGCATATGTATGGTGCATACATGCATGGCGTGTGTGCGTGTGTGTTGTTTTTATACTGCGACGACGTTTATCATGGAATACACCACAAACAGCGGTGACCGTGCAGCTGCAGTAGTATCATGCAGCGTGGAAATGTCTGCTTTGCCCCAACAGTTTGTGGGTGCGTCCGTAGAGTAGAACACATTCGCCGACTACATGCCACAGGAAGCTAGCCCCAGGAGTGTTTTATCTTCGTTGAGAGGCCAGCCTTGCTCCGACGGTTGTGTGGGTGGTTCGTCCGTAAGTAGAACACGTTCGTGAACCCACATCCAGCGCTACTCATGGGACGATGAGTGCGTCAGATTCCCTGGTGGGGTGGGATGTTATTAGTTTGAGAGAGCTGGAATGTCGGGACCTCACATGTTCCGTACCCACTTTTTTCATAGAAATCACGACCAAACTCACAAACAAATGTTTTAGGAAACACCGTTGGTTATTGCAACACCTGACGAGCTATCGAGGCAACCAGCGAGTACGCTCAGTTGAAAACTATAGGACGGGCACCGTTAAGCAGTGATTGGGTATATCCGGGAAAAGGGACGGACCTTATCTACAGTAGCACGGGGAGAGAGCGAGGTGCTGTAGTTTTAATATTTTAGTTCCTCACATGTAAGTACTTACCTCTACTTCGACGCCTTTGAAGTCTATCTCGAAACAGGCGCTAAATAAAAACGGAAGGTTATGGCAATCACACACCACGCCACTCACTCCTGTCGACCATGTAATGCATCTTGGCGAGAAAGAACACAATAAGATCGCCGCACTTTCCCTCTCCCGAATGTTTCTTTTTGTCCTCGAAAAAGCAAAAACAAATACGATCAAACACAAAAAAAAACGCTGTCGGGCTTTTTCTGCGCGATATAATGAGTCTTTTAGACCACAGTACATCATGGCCAAATCAACAAGATTCCCCCCGATATTTTCTTGTTTTCTCTTGCGCGCGAACGCCGCTCCACGCCGCGCGCGTGCACACTGAAACAAACTCAGATCGCTCTTCCGCTGGGCTTCACCAGCGCCTGGAGGAGTATCTTCGGGGATCACGCGGGCGGAGGAGGAGCTGCTACTTATACAAAACCGGACGCTGCTCCTGGTCGCAGCAAAGCCTCGGCGACCGGCGTCGTCGTCCCCGTCGAGGCACAGCCGTAGTAGATACAGTCATGACAATCGAACGCACTTGTCACGTCATGTATATTTGGCGGGCGCTGGTGCTGCATGCATGCGCCGAACGCCGATTATCGACAGATAAGACACGAACGATCGACGACCCTGTATGTATCGGCATTCTGCGCCTACTTCGAAGGTGGCAAAGACGGCGAGAGGGTCCTGTGAAACACAGGGCGCCCGAAAGCGCGCGCGCGCCCTCTACCCCGAAAGGGTCCTAAAGGGGATTGTAGAACGGAGGAACGCTCCTGGCGCACGCCGTATGCCAAAATTTGGTATAAAAGATGTTCCAAACTGTCCGAGAACAATATGTGGTACGCCAAGAGGTCTCTGTGTGTTGTTGTTATTGGTGATGATATATCCACGTATAACACGCCTTCATTTACTTTCGATTCGTTTCTTCTCTTCGTATGTTCGTTATTTTTTCTTTGTCGTTGTCGCACGACCTACGGTGGTCCGAAAGGGCCCCAGGCATGGTGTCTATCCTTCGTATTTTCTCAAATTAGTAAAGGTGTAAGTGCGTTTTTCAGGTCCGAAACGTTTTTTTAGGCAGATAAAGGCGGGGCGGTAATGCAGCATGTGGCGGGCGGTATTTTTTCGGCGGTAGGCGGGTATGTTTGTCGTTTTTTTGCGGGATGATCCGCAGTTTTTCGGTTTTTGGCGGTACCGCCTTTGGCGGTTCCCGGTAATTCTAAAATCTGCCGGTAACTACCGTCATGGTTAACAGTTAGAGACTTTACTAGAGATTCATCACGGACTCGATTCAACTTCAACAATCAGACACTGTAATCGAACATCACCACGATGCACATACACTGTTGCAATACGGTGTTCCTGCACCCCCCGACTCCGCCCCCTGCCCCCCTCGGCCGCCACCCGGGGACTCTCCTGCTCCCGCCCCTTCCCCCCCATGCTGCTGCTGCCGCGACTTGAGTGCTTTCTCAAGCAGCTGGTCTTCCGGACACGGCTCGTCCTCGGATGAAGAAGAGGCGAGCCTCGTCGTCGGTGATAGAAAGGCCTCGGCGGCTAGGCGAGCCTTGTGTTTTTCGATCCTGCACGTTGAAAAAATTGTTGTGGGTGGGTGCATGGATGGTCGAGGGAGATCATGCGTGTGGATGGGACGAAAGGGAAATGCAACGAAATTTCGATGTTGGGAGAATGCGTCTCGACGTCAAGAACGAAAAAGTGCCTATCGCGACGAGGGTATGCTTCTTCAAACCGCGGCCCGGTCACGAGCTGCTTCGCATGAGTGTTGGCGATAAGACGATCTAAATATCACCGGCTTTTCCGGCCTGGCGAAACGTCTACTGGTGCTAACACGGCGATGAGTTCAGTGCACAAAGATACACCCGCAGCGCGAGCAAATGAGGACGTACTGACCTGCTCATCGGTCGAACAGCGGGGCTCCGTGGCTTAGGCTCGAGGCTCAGCATGCCCTTAAGTTTCCCAAACATTTCGCTGCCGCGGTGACTGCCGCCGCCACTCGTACCACACCCGCGTCGACTGCTGGTCCCGGAGGCCACCGCCCCCAGCCACCGGCCCCGCGTTTTCGACCACGGCCGATTTCCTTCCAATCTACCCCCGTGCCGCTGCTGACGGCCATGCATCCGCATCAGCCTGGGCGGCGCGCTAATGTTCACGATCCAAGGGTGTAATATCTTAGTCATCTATTGTACAACAGAGGCGACCCAACATTTTGTGTCCACCTTTTTGTTTTGTTCACACACAACCCTCATCATGAATGATGAATCCAGGAATAGACCTACGCTGCTAATCCAACGTCAGACGCTCGGGAGACGCTCTCGGTACTCCACAGCAGCTCAGTAGAGAATCGACGCTCTCTGTCATGGCATGACGCACCATGAGAAGATTTGTATGGTGCCCCAGACCCAATGAGGTACCATGAGAAGTGTCATGACGTGACCCAAGGTGCGACCAAAAAACAAAAAAACAAAAAAACAAAAATGCCGACGCCTATCCCAAAACTTTATTTGGACTCGCACAACATAATCTAAGGCACTAAAAAAGCGGTAACCTGTTGCCGACCTCACGAAGTGATCGACTTGTTTCACCACATCACTGTCAAGCGACGAAAACCCAATCCTGATGGCAAACACCGGGGGGGGCTCCGGGGGGGGGGCGGGGGTGAGGTGTTCGGAAACGTGATAATCGCACCACGTTGGGCTAAATTGGTCAAGCACCCTCGAGGCAGTTACACATAGCGATTGGTGATTGTGCACCACGAATAAAAAGTCGAGAGGACGACCGCAAAAGAGTTCACCCGCTTGCATCCTCTACCGGAGAGCTACTTATACAGTATTACGGGCCCCTTTAAATTTCGACAACCGTTGGTGGGCCATGCCCACCAACGTCGTCCTGATAAGGTGTTTGGTTTGGAGAGGCCACACACGCGAACATGAGCCGATGACCATGAGCGTACACAGTAATACTGCCCGACGAAACTCTCACAAATTGTCTAAGACATGTTGGGCAACTTCATGCTTTCCACGCATCTGCGGCGTCAATGCGGGTACATTGAAACCCTGTGTTTTAGCTCCCGCTTACCCCCACATATCCCGCAGGCTAACCCCCTGAAGCAGTGTGATTGAGTCAACGGACGCTTTGGACGAGCGGGACGTTACCGCGAGGCATGTTGTATCCTCCGCGACGATACTCCCCAAAGTCTCGCCCACGTTTGTCCTCCGCCCGGCTGACGCCTTTTCTTCTCTTGGCAACGACGTTGTAAAGGACGCCGATCGCTTCGTGTGGTCAACAACCAGTGGCACTATTTGTTGTTCTTCCTCATTTTCTTTTGCGGTAACCATGATGGTGGTCGATGACCATGTTGTGTGGGGTGGAGAGCCCTCACTCCGTCCAAAGGGGATGACCGCACCATGTTGTGTTTAATTGGCCAAGCACCGTCGAGGCAGTTGCACAGTGCTTTTATCTGTCTCTGCATGTGAAAGCGCCAGAAAAGAAACTATGACCATTCGCAGCTGTCATCCGTATGCCAGGAAGTACGCACAAGATACCCAACACCCTTACCATGATGCAGCGCACCGTTCAAGCGACTCTCCGAGTACCTCACGGCGCTTCTCGCTTGGTGATGGCTAGCCTGGTTCATTGAGGACCCGGTGTCCTACGTCCCGGCTGTGTAGGGATGCGAGGTTCATCGTCTAATGGCTAAGGCATGCACGATTTTGAGTACCCCCCTCACCTCCCAGGAGAAGACGGCCGCTACATGGGCTGAAACGAAAGTGGGCTGAAACGCCTGGAATTTCTATCGGTAGGATAGATTGGAAAAGGAAACATAACTTGAACCACCTTTGGCATGATAGGAAGGAACGATTGGCCGTCAGTGATCGGTCCTGCAGGCGCGACGGCCACCTGGTGGTAAAATCGCCGCCCACCCATTTGGCGGGACGGACACCGGGAGGTAAACATGATGTGCGTATAGTAGAAATAGGGTTAGGGTCAGGGAATGTTTGGGGACCTTGATGCGGGAAGTTTCTACTGCCGGGCATGTGGTAGCGACGTGCCTGCCTTGGGTCGATGACAGGTAGCCAAGGAACCTTAACACACGAACAGCAAACCCTTTGAGGGCCACGTCTAGCAACATGTATGTGTTGTTCGTCGTCATCACCCCACCACATGCCCAAGTAGTCGTGAAATATTTGCATTCCGTACTCAAGGCTACTGAATCCAACACAACAACCAGGCAGCAGCATGGGATGCGACGCTAACAGAAACGGCATGCTTAAGCACGGTGCCACGTGTATTGAATATATTTTTCATTCCAGCTCAAGTCCTCGATGCATGAGCTAGGCCACACCGCATGACCACGGACTGCTTGATACCTTGCGTTAGGTAACCCACTCACGGGCAGCAAAGTATAGAAGGCGCCGTACTCTGTGACGTGCACTATCTCGGTATTCTGCTGAGCGCAGATCGACCACACTATAGGTGACGAGGGCCTGGGGACGACGGGGTGGTCGTATGGATGCCATACCACCATGTGCAAAACCTTGTTCTTCTCTACTCGGTATGAAGGATGACGAAAAAGGGGTATCATCAATATGAAAACGATATTTATGTTTTCGCAAGAGGTTCCGAACCCCCACAACACTACGATACTGGTATGAAACAAGCAAACTATTGGAAACGCCTGCTGAAGGGATAAGGTACGTTGGAAACGTTTGGTATGTTTCTACAACACGTTGAAAGATGGATAAGGGTGAATCAGCGGGCGGCTCCCCGCTCAGGGAACGAGGGTTCCCCTCGTGCAGGAAGAACTGTGCGCATTGTGGTGAGCGCATACCAATAGAGCCGAAAACGTAGTCGTCGGAGTTTTCCCTCCTTTCAAGACTCCCCCCCCCCCCCCCATCACCTATTCGGGCTGGAGGCGTGAAATCGGAGTTTCCGCCCAGCAGCAGATCGTGTTTCCCCCCCCATTTTCAATTCCCGCCCGGGGGGAGGTTGGTGTCAAAAAAAAGAACCCACCTGCCGGCGGTGGAAAACCTCGAACGATAACGGTATTCAACCCACCGAAAGAAGGTTGAACACTAACGACAACTGCGTGATCGTTGGAGACTGAATAAATCAATCTTGTCCGCTTGTACTTGAAAGTCAACCGGGCCCTACAAGTTGTAGGTAACCTTTCTGTCGGGTCACGACTAAACATGACTAACTTCATCCAACGTCAACTTCACCCTCCCCCGTCTTACCCACAAGCATGGTATTTCCCTCCGTAGTAGGCAGTGCCTGATCAATAGTGTCTTCGCGTTCTTCTGCCCAGTTATAAATGTAAACTTCTTTCGCACGAATGCACGTAGCACAGCTTCAGGTACCTACTATGTTGTCGTAGCTGTGGTGCCTCGAGAAGAACGTTCGCACGTTCGCACCCGTCTTAGGTCAGCCGGCTGTGAAGGCATTCGAGAACAATTTTCCACCCAGTGATGGGCACCAGTAGAGATTACGATGGATCGAAAAAAAGGTAGATATTGTGTCGGCGAGCAGTCAACAGCGCTGCAAGACTCAACGAGGAACACACACATGGAAGAATAGGTACTTGGCTTCGATCGGTAGATTATACTCCAGCCTAGCGATTTCACCACTAATTTATCAATTGGGCTGACGAGCCCGAGTCGAGGTATAAAAATACAAGCGGTGCACAGCGGCATGGGAATAACCTGCTCGTCGGCGATATGCATCTCCTGGCCTGAACGAAGAGGAAGATGTGTGGACTCCGATATTCGATGTTCAAGTATACTACAAGTTACGGCTGGGAACTAGGAAGGTATGGAATTTGAGACGCACGTCGTCGTGCAACTAGATGCCACGCTCACACGGGTCTTTTGCGATATTTCATTCAACAGGTAGCTTCCGTGAGCAAGCGGTGACATGTTCATGAGCAAAGCACCTTGGGCAGTTCCACGTTCGGTTCCTTTATCCTCCTTGGCAAGACCCCAAAAGAATGCCGGTACTCCTCCCCCCCCCGTGAAGATGTCCCAAATAAGGAAGGGAGTGCAAGAAATGTTCTTTTCGCCCACCCCTGTTTCAGCGACTCGGCATCTTTGCATTCGTTGATAAACGTCAGAGAGACGCCATTGTTAGGTGGTATGATGAGGTTCGACAAGGATAGTTTCTTGAGATGATGCATTGTTTGATTCTTGAATAGTAGCCAAAACGAAGGATTCTTCATTCCCTGCGGAAGGAGGACTATTGGGCATGTTTCGGGTGCAAATGGAGTCAACTCAACACCCTCCAACGAGACGCTGACAACACGCAACCATCTCCGTTCATCCGTCTTGGCCAAGGCCGTTGTCTGGCGGGAATTCCACAGGGCGCCTGTGTGGGTCTTGTATCGGCGTCGACGAGACACTTTTCGGTGAACCCACCCGCCATGATAGTATGGAAATTGTACAAGAATATGCTTGGGGACACAAAAGCACCATTCGCTGCACGTAGGGTCTTCCACACTTTCTACAGTTTTCCCAAACGGCCCATGGGATTCCCATGGGTCACCGATGGGTCAACCATGGACCCACCCATGGACCGCGTATGGGCACCCCGTTAGGCCCGTGGGCAGCCCATGGGTCACCCATGGGAAGCCCATGGACGGCCAATGAGAGCCTTTCAACCGAACCAGTGTACTCCTAAACAATACATTATCTGCTTTGGAACGGGGATATAGCGGCAAATAATCCTAACGCTAACCGTAACCCTAACCCCACGCCCACGCGATACGTGTTAGGTTGGCGCTGGTGGCTAAGTTCTAGGTTGATATGCCGGTGGCGAAGTGCTAGGTTGAAGGGCCCACAGTGGGCACTTCATGGGCCGCCCATGGGTGACCCATGGGTGTCCCATGGGCGGTTAAACAAAACTGTCAGTAGTGTGGGGGATTGTGCGCGCATACCCCAGGAGTTTGTGCGTGCGCCCTTTCTTCACGAGGGCCGGGGTTAGATCTCAAGCGTCCTCGTTTCCGTTCTCTTTTTTCCTTCAATGAGTCCATGTTGGAAAGTACCCTCACGCTTTCAAGGTTCTTTGTTTTCCTAGGCCGCCTTGGTCGTGGGGATCATGGGAACGTATTTTTTTGTACATTAGAGACTGTATCCAAAAGCTTTGGCCAACCATTAAAGGATCCTGGCCAAACCGTGTTTCCCTGCAATTTTGGCCACGATGGGCGGCCCACTGGTATGCCCAACATGCTTACCGTGGTGGGCTGCCCCACGATGGGCTGCACATGTTGGGCTGCCCATGGGCAACCCATGGCCAGCCCATGGCGGGCAGTGTAGGCTTGCCCGTGGGCATGACCACGGGCGGCCCGTCATGGGTAAAAATGCAGCCCATGGAATGCCCACCATGAGCTGCCCATGGGCTGTCCATGGGTTGCTCATGGACGGGCGGATTATCAAAACCTCGAACGTGTGGGAGGCCCCTAGCAGGGGACGGGCGCGCGTCAACATGAACAAAAGGAAACGTGATCCGTCAGTGGACAGCAGTGGACTTCCGAACACTTACCACCCGTCCGTGGACTTGTCCGTGGACATGTCCGTGGACAACGTCCATGGTCATATCCGTGGACGCGTCCATGGACGTCCGTCCGTGGACGTCCGCGGACAAGTCCATGAACATGTCCATGGACGTTGTCCACAGACGTGTCCACGGACAGATGCCATGTAGTATCCTTCAAGCTGGTGATCCCCAGAGAAATTCCAACGGCAACAACGTGAAACCAGAGCGGAGCTCCCGCCCGGTCCGATGCCTATCGTACGTCTGCTCGCGCCAAAATTCCTCCCCTACACTACTAGCTGGAATGGACAAAGTGGTTCGTGCCGTAGAAATACTCCCACCTCGTCCACGGACATGGACACGTCCACGGACAGTCCACGGACATGTCCGTGGACATGTCCAAGGAAATGCCCACGGACAACGTCCATGGACGTCCAAGGACGTGCCGCGGACGTGTCTACGGACGTCCACGGACGTGTCCACGAAATGGTCAAATAATGTACATAACCCGCAGTAGCTCCTGTGTACGTGTATATGTACGTCCGCGTATTTGGCCCAGTGGCAGAGCTCGTGATGTCGTAAGGTTCGACACGCCCCAACGCCGCATGCATGGGTGCATTGTGGTATCCCGCCTCCTTCGATTGTCACGTTTCGTGGAGGCAACACTCCTGTCCGGTCGCCTTGAGTGCGAAGGAGTTGCTCAAGATTCCACGTCCAGCAGCAGCATGCTCGTGCTTGACAACATCCGTGAGTTCCCTGAACCCTAAACATCACGACAGCAGACAGCAGGAGTAAATTTCCCCATGATCACTTCGGTCTGGATTACGATCGAAGGGAGGACTCCAGCAAAGGCACCCGTGCTGTTGTGTGCAAGCCTTCGGCTCACGGCAAGTATGTGCTGTTGATCCGTATCGTTACCCCACCCCCAAACCCCCAACGTTTCGTTTTACTTCAAAAAGTGGCCGGCCCCTTAGTAGCAGGCGAGGGATGTCGCCAAACGTCGAAATCGGACTGGGCTGGGGTCTAGCCGAAGGTATTTTAGCACAACAATATTGACCGCACTCCTCCGCAACGGTTCCTTCGAGACATAGACTACAACGCAGACGTACACACAAAAGTCGACCTAGGTGACGACGCAGACATCACAACAGAAATGGATTCCCGTGTGCTCGTTGCGGTATTGTTTCTCCGTCGTCCAGTAAACTCACTGGCCGAAGCACGGGAGGTGCAGGGTATGCCGATCAACCAAGGGCATGAGATGACGCCGAACTCAGCAAAATCAGACATCCACGTAGCAATGCCGAAAACGCGAGTGAAAGCGCGGTCGAACAGGTTTCCGAAAATTGAAATTCTTGCAAAAATGTCTATTCGGTTTTCGCGGAGGGGTCGAAGCTGTCGAACTGAGTTGCGACGACGTCATGACAACGACAAAACATAGGTAGGCCTTTCGTGCTATTTGAATGGTCCCGGGGAACACACGGTAGGCTGCAACCTTTTATGGCGGTGTGTTGGTCTCGCGAATAGAGATCAGGGCTCCACTGAAGCACGTATTGCAGCGTGGCGGCGCACACCTCGAAGTATGCACGGTTGTTTCATGTAATCGGCTGAACGAACGGTGGTCACCCATCCAAGTTCTCGAAAACGACAGACGTGCTGCAGCCTAAGATCTACCGAAAACCAAGACGAAAGCTACTGAAGAATCGGACCATGTTGAACGCACAGACAGCGGCGTCGGTCAAAGTTCATCGCCCACGTGCCACATTCAAACTCATTCACGAAAAACGGGGAGCACCTCCGCTGCGATTTTCTGATTCTTTATATAAATCGGTTGTGCTCGCTTGCGATATGACACACTCGCAGATCCTTGTACAGCAAAACACCCGTCGTGCTGGTTCGTTGCGATTTTTTCAGACTTGTTGAGGTCGGAGACTAGGAAAGAAAACACGTGTATTTTGCTGGTGCGATTTCGACTAGTATAGCACGCATCGGAGCTATAACAGGGGTGTGCGCAAGAGTAGCGGCAACAAGCGGGTCTATCCCTTTTTCCGCCCAGAGGTTAAGGCGATCGCGCAACTCGTGGTTATCGTACGCTTGCAATGTAACACAAAAGCCCATGCGTTCACTCGAGCTTTTACATTACTGAGTTGTGGTTTCGACGGTTCTTCCCCCATGGTGCCATAGAGATTAGGCATGTTTTCAATATCATGTTCCGTCAGTGCTTGCGATTAGCCATCGACGTCATGGCCATTCATGCTGACAATGAGAGTCGCCGAAACTCGTGCTTTCAACACAGTTGCGGGATGCATCGCCGCCGCCAACGGCGATGGTCGGACTCACAGACAGGACACCGTTTCTCGGAGGTCAATTCCGACAGCGGCAGGGGGGCGTTGCCGCTGACAACTCCCCGTGTGGCGGCCGTCCTGAACGGGCATCTGCGGGCAGCGAACCTTTCCGTAAAGGTTAGGATGAAGTCCTTTCGTGTCGGGGGACCGTCGTGAACGAAATCGGGACACTTGGCGGTCGGACGACCAAACACATGTTCGAACGGCATATCGGGCCGACCACAAGCGGCCCTGGGGCGTTCCAAGCGCAAGCAAGGTGGCGATACTCGCGGATGATGATACGCCGTTGGGCCAACACCAAACCAACTCACAGACATTTTTCTTGTGCAAATGCGCATGATGACTGCATCAACAGCACCAAGAGGGGTTAAGTGGGTGTTGGATTGCGCTGGGTGAGTGGGATTGGGTTTTGTGGGGGGTGGTCTTGGTTCACGGCTGGGGTGGCGGTCGTGGTAGGTTGTTAGGTTCGGCAGTCGTTTAGCCAGCGTTGTTTGGGGTTGGACGGTGTTACGCCGGCCTCGTTAAAGTGATAGGTGGCCCTTTGGCCGACCTGGGTGGATCGCTGCCCCCGTCACTGCGGTTTTACGTTGTTCGTCGATGTCCAACGGAAAAAACGTTTGGAACGAACCAAGTCAGATGCGTTCACTCGAACTTCGCAAGTGGCCTAAACAGATCAAGTCGAGGTGGGGCTGCTATCGCACGTGGAAACTGTTGAAACCTGGGAAATGAGATGGACGGTGCAAACTCAGAGACAAAAACAATCCGGCATAGTAGGCGCACGAAGATGGAATCATTCCATTTTACGTTTTTGGTCAGTGTCGTTCGATTTGAGGTGTACAGTGTGTGCCATCCTCGTGTGTCGAGTGGCAGAGACGGGCTTTTTTTACCGTTTACTTTGTCCGACACATCGCCTGCGACGTGTGACTTGCTGGCCCTTTGGTGCGTTTTCTCTACCGCCTTTAGGTGATGTTGATTGTTCAGGGTCCTGTCAATTCCTGTTTGATATTTGTGCATACGCATGGTAGCCGATCGCCCCGAGTCTAGCTATAGTATCCTCGCAATCTTTAGCAACCAGGTAAATGGCTTCGAACCCCGACGTGAGCGAGCGCTTTTTCTTGCAAAGTGAGTTTTTTTCTCTCATCTTTTCTGGAGGTGGAAATCGCTAGTAGGTCGTGTGTACACTTTGAGGGAAGAGTGCTGCACTCTGCTAACGCTCGAAGGAAAGTACCGCAGGAGGTAAGGGGTGGGTAGGGGGCCTCAGGGAGGAACCCTTCAATATCACCCCGGACTTCTACCTTTTGTGGGAGTGGTTTGCCTGAAGCCACGGCAGGCGTCTGCATCAGCTGGACCAGGACGGACGCCAGAAAGTACTGAGCATCATCTCGATCGGAACCTTTTTCTAGGTGAAAACAACGACAACAGCAACAAGTCAGTGTTTTTCGCCGAACACAGCGCTGGACTCCTCCCTCCTGCGCATGGGTCACACGTTTGTGCGTGGTGAAAACTAGGCGTTGTGGCAGCTACTCAATCGACTATGTAGTAGGTAAATTCTGCGCACCCCCCATCGTAGCACGGTGCCAATAATGTTCCTATTTCGTGGTATCGATTATGTCGGTCGCAGCATTACCAATTCCACGGTCAGGGGGAAACGAGCTGCACCTTAGACCGACCTGACATGTCGTGCAAACAACAACTCTCTGTAGAAGGCTGTGCTCCGTTTGGATGCGAAGCACCTAAGTCCTGTAGTAGCTAGCTCACTTGTACTTCTCCATCTCTGGAGTGATATATGGTTACGGCATATCGGAGCTCCTCGACCCCACACTTACGTACGTCTGACAGCGTTTGTCGTCAGCACACCGAGTGTTGTACATGCCCAATAATAGGCGCTTACCATGCGAGGTCCACGACAGGTTGGTCACGAATGGCTGCCACATCAACGACAACACCGGTTCACTCTTAGCCGGCAGCTTTTACTCTCACTCACTGGAATTACATTGTGACAGCTGGAAACCGGTAGAACAATCTTAACAGCACCTTGATATCGTTCCTGAAGAGATGGGGGCGTCAGGGAACGAAGTCTTGATTGACTACACACAGACAAGGGATCTACGCAGCAATTTACAGCAGGGGGCTGGTTTGTTGGAATCCTCGAGCAAGCAGAACGACTGCTACGCCTGAAAACCCGAATGGTTGCAGGATCTCAACGTCCACTCCTGGTACCTAACATTGGTTACATCACGATACACACTACATTGGACAAGTTTTCGCTACAATTACGTTACTGAGCACAATACCGAACAACCAGCTCAACAGCACTGCAAGCTGATTAGCTTGAACTTGCGGTCACCTCGCACTTCTTTCTCTCTGTCTTCGTCGCCCTTAAAGTCGAAAAGGCGGGAGGAAGAGGACGAATGTTCCTCTTCGGCCGACAAAATACGAAGTGATACTCTAACATTTCCCCCTCCACCCGCATCAGGGATAGGAATGGTCTCGAAAGAAGAAACCGAGGCGTGTGAATCCCACAGCCCATCGACAATCACGGTTGACGTGCTGCTAATTCCCTCGTCCTGTAAATCTTCCGCTGTTGGCCCAGCCTCAATCTCAACCATGACCGCACCCATACCCGCGTAGCTCACAAGGTACTCTATGTCTAGAAGCCCCACGCCACCGTCGCAAACAAGTTCGAACGTCGCCACCGCCGGATCGGTGGCATATTTCCTGAACCCTGTCAGTCCAGCTTCCCCGGAGAGTTTCAACACCGACCATCCTGTAACTGACACCAGCTCTTCCGGGGGTGGGGCGTCCAAGTAACTGCCTAGCTCAAGAACGGATGAACGAGGGTTCGCGAGGCAGCCCATCCCACCCTTGAATCGCTGGAGTTCCTTCTCGCTGGGGCTAGGGTTCGGTAACGGGCCATACACCTGTTTCCGTTAGTCGGTCGATGATACAAGCGGGGCAGCACAATGATTTGGATTTGGCACCAAAGCTCGCCACGGCGCTGGAGCGATGTGAGCACTTTCTTCCAATCGCCAATCGAATCCTAGGCTATGGGGCACCAAGAGTGCCCCAAACGGCTTGGTAGGGTGTCACGCAACACGGAAGGATGTCACGCAACACGGACCTAGCTCTTAGGCCAAAAGCATATAGTGCGCACATTTCCCGAACCTTGAGCGCAGAAACACAAAACACCCTTCCATGTCTATTTCGGTGTAACCCTCACCTCCAAGAACCGGGCGTACGATAGTTGAAGGTAGTACGCGACGACATCGGCCATGAGCTGGTGCACTTGCCAATCAGGATGGACCGAGTGTCCCCAGATGTCTTCTGCAGCGGCGTAATCTTCCTTTTTCGGCCAAACCGCATCCCGGAAGGACACCTTTGTGTGACCAAGAGTTGAGTGCGAAGAGACAGTCGTACGAAGAGAGACGAGATCGTGAAGTACTCTCCCTGAGGTTCCTTCTCCGTTGCCTCGCGAATCGCTGCCCTCGTACTGTGACGGGCCAAGAACTTCATGAGCTGTCATGTCCCCGCCATGGGAATGTAGCGGAGATAACTCACTCTGCTGCGGACGCTGCAATGGTTCTTTAAGCGGTTTCCGAACCTTGTCCTCAACGCCAAACTTTCGTGGCGGAAATTTCTTGCCGTCCCCGGCCATGACCTCATATTTTGGCTATTGGGCGGCCTTCGAGTGTCGCCTTTATTGTTGAATCAAAGCTACACTGAAGTTGTGCTACCGTCGCTGCCGCAATCGACGCCGAACCAGGATTCCGAGTATGTTGCACTGTGAGTGGGCGAGTGTATTACGAGCATCATCTACCGCTCCCGAACTTTGACTGTTCGGAAACCCTCCTACCACATTTCGAAACCAAGCGCTTGCAGAAGCCACGCAACTGCAACAACTAACTCACCATGGGAATGTCGTGCTTTTGTGTTACGCTGGCGTGCACCTCCGCCATGTTTTCGCTTTGCCATGGGGATTCAAGACTTCGGAATGGTGCGATGAAACTCTCCGCGTAGAGGAGCGCTGGCGAGTGGAACATTGTGTCTCTGACGTAGCGGATGAGTAGTTCGTGCGCCATCCTCAAGTACTCCAGGTTGTACTCAAATTCTTCGATGACCGCGTCATTTACTCCAAAGTCGACGATAATGAGGTCGACCTGGATCCGCCAAGCAACAATGCGGGGGGGTTACGGTGGTGCGCAAGTAGCGCATAAGCGTGCCATCATAGTTGAAACTGATGGACCATCATTGATTTTCTACCACAGCAGTCCTCACACAACTTAGCAGTTGTCACAGTAGCATTTTGCGCGTCTATGCTACAGCAACGTGAGTGTATCATCGCTCGTGGTATACAGTATGATAGCATCCAATTTTTGTCATCTCGAGCATATCAACCCTTTTCGAGGCCAAGACAAACAGCCCTCAAGTTGTATACCCCACCGGATTCCCCCCTTCTCACCTCCAAGTCCACTGGCAGGGCCTTGTCCAGAAGTTTATGGAGAAATTGCATTACTCCATATTTGGGGACACTCGCGTTTGTGACCTATCAGCATGTTGGCGTTTGAAAAGAGTGTTACGTGAAGAACGGGGTGGCGGCGGTAGGATGGATTCGCATTGTTAAAAAAACATTCTTTCGACTTCCGGATGCGCTCGAAAAACGGTCAACTGGCTTCAACTTAGCAGGAAGCATCAGCATGGTAGCCAACGTCGGGATGATGGATAATGATATTCCTAACCCTAGCCCATGAATCTGTACCTGCCAATCAGTTTGGTACAATACGCTCATGAGAATGTGTCTTGGGCTGTGGTCTCGGCAAGCTTTTTAATTCGTCTGTGCCTGCAAGCCACTCTCAGTACCTCGATATCCAGATCTTCGTATTCTTCCTGAAACCACTGCTCCACGCGATGGGGCCATGCACAACCGTTCCCCTTGAGTCCTGCCGGTGATGAGCAATCATGTCCGTACGTGACACTCCCCCCTAGAACAACGACCTTCAGCACCCCTCTACCCCTCGCCCTCCGAAAGGCGCGGTGCAAAGAGAGGTCGGACGTACTGTACCGAATCGCCCGCGCGAACATCTCCGGCTTCAGGGGGTACGGGTCCAGGGTCAGCGTCTCGTCATGGAAGCAATCGCACTCGAAAACGCCGTGGGTTTCCCAGCACTGATACCCAACGCTAGAAGACAAGTCCAAAGCAGGGGCCGCCTCTGCGGCGTCTGCCGTTGGCGAAGCCGTCAGCAAAACGCCAGCAAGCGCGAGGAAGACCGCATCCATGGCCCAAGCTCGTCTTCTTCCTTTCCCGCGTCGGGCATAGCGTCCGTCCGTGTTGGGTGGGCGTCGCACGTTTGAGTGAATCTGTGTCACAAAGGGAGGATCGGAGCCTGCGGTGAATCTAGACGCGGGCGAACCGGACCAACTCTGCTGTCAATGTTGCGGCTTAAGTTGAGCAAAGCTGGCGGCGATGGCTGAGTAAAACATCGTATCCTTTTATTGTGAATGTTGAACCTCTATGACACTCCCTGCGGTCAACCCTCTGAACAGCACGTTATTTTGGGTATTCAAACCGCGGTCATGGGGTCTGTAAACAGTGCGGGAGGGGAGCCACTTAAAGGAACGGTCGACTGAGACGACAGGGGTAGGTACATTTGGGGGGCTTTGGGGACAGGATGTGACAATGTTGGGGGGGGGAGATCGTTGAGCACCGGGAGAACTTTCGTTTCCATCGCCGTCGGGCATGCGGTGGGGGCAAAATAGCAACTACCATGGAGGAGAAGGCCTGGAAACGACTCGTCCTGTACGCACCTCTCCCGCACACAAGGTGTGGTAACGTGTGGTGTCTTACGTTTCTTGCGGTAAACAATGAATGGCCTACACGGGTCGGAGGTATCGTCTGTGGCCTAAAAAACGTTTCGCCACACCTAGCATCCTCAGAAATAGCCCCAATACCAAACGGCTGAAACAGCTGTAGTAAAGAATCTGGTGTGCCCTGGCGGTTTTGCTCTCCGAAACCAACCGCCTCGCGACGTCTTGGTTATTCTCGGATCACACATGTAGCCCGGGAACCATCGCATGGTAGATGTCATTCGGAAACCAGCCATCACGGCATTGAACGGCGTGTTTCTCATGGTACCTGGCCACCATGGTACTTGCTGTACGGGAACCAGCACGGTACACGGGGACAAACAGATATTTTAGTTGGGATTGTTTGCTATTTCACCTGTGATACCCTACAACCTGTGCCTAGACATCCGGAACAGCCCCAAACCGGCTACACTCCTGACTGCCGTTTGTGAATGCAGGCTTCGCGACAGAACCAGGCAGAATCTTGCAGAACTCCAACAATGGCGAACACCAGAGCTACGCCGACCACAAAATAAACCAACAACCAAACACCGCGGAAGACACCACCCCCCCTCTCCTGGAGGAACCCATGTAATATGGAACTCTGCCTATATCAAAGCTGTTTTTACGTTTGTCGCAGTGCGAGTTTCTTCACCAAATATTTGAACAGGCAAGGACTTTTGCGAAAGAAAATCTAAGACACATACATACATACATAGATCCTCAAATGCGCGTCGGAGAGGGGAGGGGGCAAAATCTGAGACGTTTTTCGCAGAGACTTGCTGCTTCTCTGCGTGCATTTCATCCGAACCTCGAGACCACCAACAGATGAAGGACACCCCGCGATCCCCACACCCTCGTAATCGGACGCTTCTCAAACACCCGACGAGCCTTGCGATGTGTTACGCATAGCAGGCAAGGGCAACCTCGCAAGGCGGAAGGCTGTCAGCACATTTATTGAACCCTGGTCAATGCCCTATGGGGCCCTCAACTCTGGGAAAGCGTAGGTGGTGACTATCACCTGCCACCGGAGGTATTGATGGATTTTGGGAGGAATTCCAAGTGGGGCCGAGCGACGCAGTCAAGCTTGGGTGGAGTGGAGAGTTTGGCGAGCCTTTGTAGACTCATTCAATTCAACTACTCCCAGAATCAAGTCTGTATCCGCACTGCATGAATACACCATATCCTGACCACCATACAGCCCCCGATTTTTCTTGGCCGAAAGCTCAGTTTGTTGGACTTGGGGGGCTTGGCGTTCGTTCATGTTTGAATGTTGGTGAAATGGGACAATTAGCCGAGCTTTCGGTGGTTTCTAGATGTTGTTGTCATGCTTTATATTCTGCTATGCCCAAGGTCGCTCTAGTGTGCTACAGTACATGTGGGTGAATGTGTCCCGGCACCCATGACCAGCGGATATAGAACGGGTAAGGACAAGGATGCTTAGCAATCATGAAAAAACAGCGCTTGCTCGGGCTGACGTGCGCACACCCCACTTAGATAAAACATTTGCACAGGTACAGTAGTCTTCATGGCGGCAACCGACCTACCATCCATTATATCTGGAGTACAAGAATACGTTCCTACACGTTGCGGTGCTTGTCGACCTGAACGTTTTCTTTTGGTGAGTTATAAGGACGACCATAGCAAACGTCAACTTTGAATCAAATCCATGAGTTGATGCTCAAGCTTGGGTTGATGTGTTTATCGTGCCTACCATATATAAATACATACAGCAGTGTGCCCCGCATAAGGACACCAATAATGAGGAAACCCCGGTTAGGGACAACATGTTTTCACAGGCAGGCATGGTGGCTTGCAGAATGTACAACATCAGGAGGGCTATAGACACTTCCCGGGCTTAAGGACACATTTTTGTGAAAAACAGGGGTGTCCTCAACCTGTACATACATGTGCCTACATATATATGTTGGTGTCATGCTTATACTTCCTTTTTTGTTCGCTTGCGGCAACAGAAAACCATCCGAAGTGTCGCAACGCTCAACGAATGACTCAAATATTATCCGTTTTCCTGGTCATTTTACCTAAATTCACGAAGGAGTTGTATATTTTTCCTGTTCACACTAACTTGTAACATTTGTTCGTGCATACTGTACATGATACAAGATATCACACCCACCTGCAAGACCGATTTTCAGAGCCGGCATCAATTGGAGCGAACTATGAGCTGTTCTTAACGATTCCAACGCCACATGTTCTGAAATATTGCCACGTTTTTTTCTGCTAAACTTAGTTCTAGAAATGGAGCTTCGAAAATCGGTCCAGGGTGTGTGATATCTTGTGTCACCTATGTTACGCATACACTTGGTTCAGACTAAGCAAAGCAGGTGTGCCCGTTACGGCCGCCTGCACGCGTAATTGCAACAATTTTGTCTTCAATTCAACGAAAGTATCCACGAAAGCAAGGTTCTCGTACAACAGTGCGATATTTGGACAAAAGGGGGCTCCGTGACGCCTCACAACGGCCCTGTACGCCAGCAACACACATCCAGGCATCGACAGATCACGTAGATGACCAGAACCTTGGTTGCGTATGATCCTACTTGCTGCTCTCAGCACAGCCACCGAGTTTCGAGCCGAAAACCGGATAATGCAAAAGTTATGTGTGGTGCAAAAAATCCTGTACAGCAGTCCGCGGTAAGTCTACCTATATGGGCGTTTTTGTAACCGCCAAATCTTCAAATCTGAGTCCGAGACGGCTCAAACGATGGCCCAGACAAAAAGTATGAATTCATTGATAATCTGTCTCAGACTTTTTCCTATGATAGAGATGGATTCGTTGTGTCATATGAAGAAAAAAAAAGAAAAAAGCTAGCTTTCACGTGATATAGAATGCGACACCTAACCCCTAAGAAATGATGGAGTTGCGTCGTTTTCCGTACTACTGCTGTAGGACCCTTACTAATAGGGATTTAGCATGGAAAAAAACAGACTTTCGCGGCTCATCCGGTGTACAATAGGTACATTCAGGAACGGCCCTTGCGGGTGTAGTTCGTGCCTTATGCGGTAGATCGCTGCTCCACGGCGTCGGAGAACAACCAACGAATTTATTACTACATGCAATAACGAATAATATTATTGAATCTACATCATTGAAATGTAAATGTAAACCCCCGGTGTGTGGGCGTACGCACGCCCTTCGCGCGGGCTGTTTTCATGAGCAAGCAGCAGGACTATGGTCCCCATCTTCCTCAATAATTCCCTGTTATGTACTTAATTGCTCTTGCAGGTGCCCACGACAAGCAGTTAAACGGGGGTTATTGCCTCAAAATGGCTTGCGTCGCACTTGTGTTGAGCTCGGTAAGAATATCCATGAAACAAACGCCCCACCTGCGCGGCGGCACGAAGTGCCAACCGCCACTTGAGGATAGAGTCTTTGGACAGCCCCAGTTCCCCCTTGGAGGCAAGGCGGCGGTAAGCTTAGCGTTACGTTTCGAGTTCCATGGGATACATCTGGGCGTACCCCTGCCAGAGCGGAGGTCAACTGGTGGCGGATGGATCTCACTGGACACCGCAGTGACCTGTCTGGTACGAGAGAAGGAGCAGCCGGAGGAGTGTTGGTGGACCGACAGACCACTTGTCCACGCCCGGTGGACCTTGCGTTTGGCGCGATGGGAAGGGGCGGAAGGAGGGACGCCAAGCAGTGGTGGGAATTGCGGTGCGGGAGATGATGATCCTGCCGTGGTGGCCTTCCTTGTGATTTACGTGTTCACTACAGGAGCATGAAATTTGCACGAATGGGTGTTCACGGAGCGATTTTTTATTGGAGTTGGGGGTTTACCATCACTACGCCCCGTGACCTTTCCAAATGATAGCAATTGCTCCGTGACATATAAAAAAAAAACGGTTCGTTCCATGAGCGTTTGCCCCCAACTGAACCGATACAAAAAACAAGGGCCCGCACACCGTGCCCAAGATGCGATGTTTTCGATGTATGTATGAACTACAACAAACTTTTTCACGAAACACAGGTAAAAACTCCGTCATGTTTCCGTATGACTTTCACACCGTCTGATGGTGCACCGTCGCCAAGGCCCCGGGTTCTCGCGGTTCATCCTCTGGTGTAAGAAATCACTCAGTGAAAATATACTGAACGACGTACCGAACGTTCCACTCCACTCCGCGAAACTTGAAATTCTACCTTCTCGTGCAATTGCTCCGCTCAGTTCCATGATTCCAGGAGGAATAAAAAAGGGCCCGCTCTGCTCCATGACATTGTGAAATGCTAGCAAGACGCAAGATCCTCCGCGGTGGATTGCTACTGTATGAACACCGCTGGACATTTTGGTCATGATAGTCTTCTTCATGCCAGTCCTTGTGCGCATCTAGTTGTATATAGTTGTGACCGTACCCTAAATGGACTTCCACTCCGCCCTTGTCTTCGTCTCCATCGCAAACAGGCAAGCGAGGCGGTCAAGGGGTTCTCGTAGGCTCCGACTCGCCTTTTTCGGGTGTGAGGACGATCCTCGGAGCGGGTCGTTTTGTATGGAGGGACTGTTGGACGTGCGTCAAGGTTTATACGCTTGGAAGTGGAGGTCCGAGTCTGAAATAAACACGATTCTGGGTTTTGCGACGTAGGGCTAGTCTCGGGGCGCGTACGTCGTGTTCTGGCGATTTTTAGGAAAGTATGCAGTTTTTTCGGCACCTTGCCGTGGAAAAGAGGATCCTACCTCACTTAGCCTCGGCTACTTGTCGGCGGGTATGTACATGTAGTTCGTTTGAGCACTTTGGATTTTCATTCGAGTTTGGTGACGCCGGATACAGCCTCTCTACCATTCTGGGTGTGAGCCCGACGGTCCTAGGTTCGTCGCGTGGAAATCATGCACCAAGTACTCACGCTGTTTGCCCCCGCCCACCATCTCCCCAAGTGTTTAGAGGAGGCACCCCGGGTATCAAGCGTACACGCCTGGAGGACTGAACCATCCTCTATTTCGACTGCATCCGCGGACTAATGAATAAATGAAAAACAACAGATTCTTGTTCACATACGTGTTTCATGAATTTTTGGCGATCAGAAACCATTGTTGCTGCGCCGGGACCCCTCGAGAAGCGACCGATAAAGACTAGTCACTTTTCCGAGTGTGCCTAAAATGAATGCAACGTACCCACCCCCATCCACCAAAAACAAAAAACGCCATGAAGACAGAGCGACACCGCCTGTCTTGGGGTGTGACAATAAAAAAACGTTACGGACATTTTCAAGCACAAGAAGCCGGCTCCTCGGGAGTGATACTTTCAAGGCCGTGAGGTCATCCTCCCACTCCAACCCCCTCCTACCTAGGATGTACGAAAGTAGGACAAAAACGAAGTAGAGACCACCTGACCCCGAAGAGCAGAACATAAAATCGAGGAGGAACACAACACACCGTTATCTTGACACGAAACACAGAGGTATCAACGGCAACGGGCCGACAGAAAGACCCCCCGCCCCCAACACCTCCATGACGCCCTCGAACCCGTTCACCCCCCAACACAATGAACAACACGTGCATGTGCATGGCACGCAAAATGTCTGGTTGGGTACTGTCCTTTCCAACTCGCGTCGAACAGGCTATTGTGCGGGTCTTCGTCTTAATCCATGCGCCGGTCGCTGGTTTCCTGTATGGGAGAGTTGGAAATAAAAACGTGAAGTGACCAGGGTGTCAAGGAGAAAAATCGGTGGAACCGATTGCCACAATCCTTCGTTTGACGTTTCAAATGAGCCGTGAGGTGCTAGAAACCTGAAATGGGTCAAGAAATAATTATGTCTGTCGAGCTTAGGCCAGGGGCCTTGAATGTACAATGCGAACACAAGAAGGGGAGGAGAGTCTTCGTGCAAGTAAGTACAGATCGCAAACTATTGCTGCTGTAAGCAAGCGCGATGGGCCGCGTATTTAATGCTGCTGCTGCATATTTTTCGCGTTCGTCCGGGGTGTGTGGGACCATGTTTTGGTGTGTGTGCGTTTATTTTTAGCATCGAACGCGCTAACCGGCAGACCAATGACTTTACGTCAGTCTAAGCGCGGTTGAAAACACGAAACTCTTCTAAATGTCATGATGATTGTATGTGTGCGTGCGTTATGGGGCGGTCATGAGTTACGTACTATGGTGATGAGGGGCATCTTCGCACTAGATTCCGTCGGCACTTTCGGCAGTAAACAAACTACTACTAGTCTACTTGTACAGCAGCTCCTGGAGACTAATATGTACGTACGCTGATCCTTCGAAACAGAAAAATCCCCTGCCCGCCCGAATCATTACTGCGTGTATCAAGAGCTGCAATGACAACGGAAGTCAGTACTCCGGAGTTCTCGAGCGTGGTCTACAGCAATCTAGACTTGGACGCTATTATTGTTGTGCCTACAGCAGTATATATACTGTATATTCATACGACTGCTGTACAGACGTCATACACTCAAGTTCTGTGCTCGTTGTCGGGTGACGTATTGTAGTGTGCTGACAGTGATGATAAATATTGCCGCGTCGAACAAAATACCGCAAATGTCTGAAGGTCGCAAACGCTCACCAAATGGGTCGTTTCCATAATCTAGACGTAGTAGGCTCCAGTGTAGATGTATTTTTTTATATGTACTTTTTTCTTTTTCTTCGTGTAAAAGCTGCATGTGTAAGAACCGTTTCGCATTATATTTTTGGGAAACCGTAGACATATAGGTACTTTCTGACGCTATGAATTAATTGCTAATCTGTCTCAGACTCTTTTCAATGATAGAGATGGATTAGAGATGGATTCGTTGTGTCATTTGAAAAAAAAAAAAAACGGGGGGGTGACAAACATGAGCGTAGCTGTCATTTTTGGTTAGACTGTCTATTCTACACTGCGTGTTCGGCCGTCCACAACCCAAACCTTGTACTGCATCCCAAGGCTGCTGCATTCCACTCAGCGATCTACACTCCTGTGCTACTGCAGCACGCGTATATGCCGTATCTCCTGATGTGGAGAAAGAGCTTACCTACTGTGCAGTACGTCTTCGTTGGCAGCCGCTGCAGCAACCTCCGAGCTCCAAAACCCACGGCATCCTCCGGGTCTTCGAAGGGCGCGTCCTGGTCGTCCCCTCCCGTAGCACCGTGAGGCTTTTTGTCCATCGAACGCGAGGCAGTCGCTGCTGCTGTCGCGGGAACCTCTCCTCCAACCCCACCTATGCCGCTGCTGTGCTGAGCCTGCTGTTGTTTCCCCGCAGCACAAGGACTTTTCACCACTGCCTCTATAGACAGCTCGGGTCCGCGGACCTGCGGGCCCGTTTGGCTTGGGGGATCTGCTGCCCTTCCATCTGTAGTGCTACTGTGCTAGTGGGTGGGCCATGTGTTCCTTGTTGCGACTGTAGGGGCCGTGCCTGGCTGTATACAGGACGACCCCTTTGAACCTACGTGATTTCACCCTGTATGCATTTTCTCCGGGCTGTTCTGCACCTCCTTGAAACGGCTCTCATTCAACGGCTGTAGCACTCATTGTCTGTAGTCTAAAACCCTTTCGTGACTGGGTTCTTTCTGGATCTTCCGCGTTTTTTTTTGTTCTGCCGGGACCGAATAGACCGATGAGTCATGAGACACACACACACGACACCTGCACTTGAACGTTTGCACGTTTGTTTGCGCACCAACAGGTTCCCACATGGGTCAACCGCACGCACCCCATGGTGCCACAAAGGTTTAGTGCCCAACAGCAGCGTAACCCTCACGTGAAGAATGTGATGAGTGACCGATAACTACACTGACTGCTGTACTGCTGTATGTAGGTGCTGTCGGAAACCGGAGGAGAGAGAGAGGAGAGGGCGCCGTATTTCTTTACCCCAAACACGATTACATGGTGATAGTCTACATGGATACAGCAGCAGCAGTAGAGATACATCGCATGCACAGCAGTTCTACCCCGCCGCCGATGCAGCACACTGGCGCAAGGCATGGCACCGCCTCCAATGCCACTTGGTTGGGTGGTAAATCCAGCGGAGACAAGAAGCACACACGCACGCGGTTTGTTTGTTGGATGCATGCATGCGAAACGAAATGAAAAAGCACCAGCAGCAGCAGGCAGCAGCCCGCCGCAGCAGCAGCAGCAAGCACGAGCCGCGCGAGAGATAAACTATGCCTTGTGGTGGCGGTTGGTTGAAGACGGACAAGGAATACACTCGAACACACACGCGCGCAGGAGAACTCGGGGAGAGGCCTCGTAAGCTTGGCCTTCAGTTCTGCAACCACATTCCGAAGGCAAGGAAGAAGGCACACAAGTCAACAGCGAGAGCATGCTTTATCGTACCAGATAAAGACAGGTTTTATCATGCCTCCTATCGTGCCTGTAGTCACGAAAACCCTCTCAAAAACGCGAAGGCACGGGGGCGGGTGTCTCTTTTTGACACTTTGTCACTCCGCCACAGCCTGCCAGCACAACAGCAGCAACAACAGCAGTACAGCAGTACCAACATCACCACCATGGACCCAGAGGACATCGCTCAGTTCTGGGAGGCCAAAGCGGCTGAGTGGGACCCAGTGAATGCTCCCCTAGTTGTGTGGGACGAGCTGGTTCTCATCGCGGACACAACACCCCAGCTCCTGCCCGAGGCGACATCTGCTGCAGCCAGGGCGGTTGGGAAGCGGTTCTGCTGCCACGGGGACAACGAGCCCCAGCCCCTCCCAGACATAAGGGACCTGGCAGCAAGGAGGACCGCAGCTCAGCAGCACCCCGGACTCTGCGGGTACCACCACTCCCGCTGGATCGGGGATGTAGATTTCTCAAAGGCAGCCGAGAGGAGCTCGGGGGGGCAGGTCACAGCGAAGCGTCTGAGGAATCAAGTAAGTATAGTACAATTGATATTTGGCAACCCCACAAATGATGGGCTGCTGACCCAGATCGGTTGTGCACCTGCTGTGCGCGTTGCACCTCGTGTATTATAGGTGTGCTTCACGTTCAGCTTTGTTTGACATGGTGGCTTGTAAGAGTGCTACAACAGCAGTACACTAGGCCCACAAACTTCAACCTGGACTAACGTGCGTGTGTTTTTCGAGCCTGCGGATCAATGCAGCTGCCAGACAGATCATATCACCACACGAAGTAGACAGGAAAGAGGGATGAGAGACCTGAAAGACGCGTTTACAGCAACCCTATCCCTATGAACCTCCGCAATGCTCAGCAAATGCTCTGGAAAGACAAGCGGCGCCCAGCGCGTCGACTCCCCTTTTGAGACAGATATGGTGTTATCTTCCGTATCAGTTAGGTTGGAGACTCTCCCATTTCGTACGAATAGGCTGGCAGCCCGCAGCTTTGTACTCCCCGCATTAGACAGTAGTAGGGGTAACGATGTACTGGGGAGGCCGAGCATAATTTTCTGTCTTGTCCGAAGTTAGGTTTTGTAATCCGAACGGGCGGTTAGTAGTCCGAACGGAGAAAAAGACGCACGCGCCGCCCCATTGCGTGAACGTCTGTCTCTCACAGATACTGCATGCCACGTAACGTTTGTTGGCTCTCCATTTTCCCACGAAAGACTGGAGTGCACGCTCTAAAAAAACAAGCCTACGTCGTCGTTTTTTCCCCCGCAACGTGCAGGCTTCGTTCGACGTGAGCACCCGCCTCAACGCGAGGGGTCGTGGCGTTCAAATCACGAGGAGGGACTGCTTCACGCAGGCGTGCCGCGCGGTGTGGCCGGGAGACGAAGCCATACCAGCGGCCATTGCGGAGGCATTGTCGTGATTCTCGAGCGCGTGTTTTAGGCTGATCATGGAGCCTGAGGGGTGGGGTGGGGGGGTGGAGAGGGTTTCGTACTTACAAGAGTTTCGAGCAGACCCTCAAGGTTTGCGCTTGGCTAGTTTGCAGGGCGTCGTGCCCCCGCATGACTTTGAGTTCGCTGGGTTTGTCGTTCAATTCGCTGGGGTTATTTGGAGAAAGAGTGCTGCAAGGCACAACTCGGTGGAACAACCGATGGTGCAATGGTGTGATCTGAAAATTCCGTATGTTTCGTCGCATGTTGCAGGCGCACTCGCCGGGAGATGTGTATTGCATTTTCGCAGAGATCAGCGCCTTGGTTTCGAGATGAAGAAATGGAATAAACATGGAACAAATGATCTTGCAAGTATTCACGACTTGATCGCATGAAGGTCTCCGGAATGTCTGTCATTGGCACACGGTTGGATTCCGATGCCGTTTGCGGTCTCTGAACTACTGGTGAGCACCACCGGCACGTGGTGTGTATGACGTTGTCGCACGAAAGGACTAGACTACACCGCACGCAGTGAAAAAACTAAAGTGCCAGGAAAACGTTGTTTATCTAGATGCCGAAGACTTCTTTCGATTTTATCTGCAAACCTTGGTATCTGCAAACCTTGTACACTTCGTACTCCATTCCTTGTCTACGTGCGAACATGTCTGTCGACCAAAGCACGGGATACCGACGCCAAACCTAAGGCTCTTGCCACATAGGTTTCGGGTTAAAAACGACACACAACGAGCGATACACGAGCCGTGGCTAATCGCAACAACACTGACAGTAGTTACAAGCGAATGGGGGCTAAAGGGGGGGGGGCTAAAAACTCACTACCGCAGGTGACACCGCCGGCGCCCACCAACAGTTGCCCGACAAGCACTCTTCACCGCATATCCCGGAGGACGCTTCAGACTCTAAAGACACACGCTTTCAGAAATAGCGCGGAATAAAAGACCTACAATATTGTGATTCAGTAACTTGCACTTTATCTCGCAAGGATGAAAACGATCGTACTTCGACCGCTACATGATACAGATGGGTGGTAAACAAGTACACAACACAAACGCCCCACACTATAATACCACTGCTATCGGGAAGACACAACAGGTAAACGACGGAGTAAAACATTTTCATGACGGACGGGAAGATGATGCGCTACGATCAGTCTGCCTGCCAAAAAATATGTCAAGGGACCCTTACACGAGTCGATCCCTGTTTCCTCCGCCCGAAACACTCGCAACAACAACAAAAAACGGTCACGAGCACCAGTTCATATCCTTCCGTGTCCTTTTTCCGAACTTCGAGGCCTCCCGTTCAGCCCGTGCGGCCCTAGCGTGCCTCGCCGGGTTCTCGAAGCATCCCTTGCACATCAAAACCCCCCCGCCCCCCTCCCGCCCTGCACCGCAGAACGCCTCGCAGGCACACCCTTTTCTTGTCGTTTTCTTGCATCCGGGGTACATGCACTTGCGTTTTGTCTTAATGTGAACGCTCCCCCAAACGTCCTTCGGGGGTTCCGTATCTTTGACCTGTCTCCCCCCCTTGTTGAGGCTACCAACACCGCACCTCCCCATGAGCTCCGTCGACATCTGTTCGTCCCAGTCCGACCTCTCAAGATTGGCCAACCTGCGGAGCTCCTTCACCACTCCCTCCAACTCCATCGACGACTCAAGGTCTAGGTCTCCTCTCTCGAGCCTCTCCTTCGCTTCACCGTCCCAGAAGGCTACCAAAGCCTTTGAACATCACGAAAATGTTGGTGAACGTCTGCTCAATCTTGGCCTCCATCACTCGCCGCCAGTAGTTCGTGCACGCCTTGTGGTCATGGGCGTGGGAACCATTCTGTTGGTCGGCCGTATCTACTCCCCCACATGTTGGCCACGTAATCCTTACGCATCCACGGCTGCTGTAGCTCC
>FN649737.1:2166111-2177297 GCA_000310025.1 Ectocarpus siliculosus
GAGGGCGGGTGGTGTACAACTGTACGGCTACTGTAGTGGTCACGTGTAGTATTCCACGGGGAGGGCGGGTGGTGTAGGGCAACGACAGGTACAACGACATGAACCCTTTGGATTTGGATTCTAGGGTACTCGCCGGCTTGGAGGCCGTTTTATTTCACCACATGAAAAAATGGAGGAGCGTGGTCCAACAGTCAGAACGCTCGAAGTCTCCGACGGGTAAAACTCACCTGATGTGCCACTTCGAATCGAAGTCCGGGTTAGGGGTGTTGTCCTCGTCCAACAATCGAGGAGGAGCGTTGCCGTCCGAGCAGTGGATGAAACGGCAGTACAACAGCTCGAACAAGTCACGCGGCATGCACGCCCTCACTAGAGGATAGTCGTCGTGCAACGATCTACTCCAGTGCTTCCTCATGCGCGTTTTCTTGGTGAGCCCCATCGTGATCGTGATGCCCAGCATGCCGTAGATGTGCTTGCGCTCGAATGCGGGTTCCGGCAGGGTGACCCTGCCTAGAGTTCTCGTCTTCTTCATCTGATGCTCCTTGCGCTTCTCCGTAGCTCCGGGGGGTGGTGGTGTGGTGCAAAGGTTCACGTACTTGTTGGTCTGGAAAAGTATCACGTTTCGCGCGGAAGAGGTCAGGGACAACAAGACGGAGCGAAGATTAGCATATTCGCCCCAGAGGTCGCGCCGAGGTGTCGTATATATACACAATGATTGTTGATGCAAGCCGTGGCAGCACAGACATGTTTGATTAAATTAATCCGCATATGCCTTCCGCGGGTGTCTTGGAACGTAAGCAATACCGCAAGGGGCCACAACAGACTGTGTTCTCAGGCATCTACCTAGTACCCGCTTTCAATTGTTGGGTTGGTCGGGTGGATATCGGTAATCAAATTACAACATACATAACAGGGATCCCGCGCGCTGGATAGGGGGGGGGGAGGGTGCTTCTCTACAGGGAGTACATTCCGCGGTATTGCATCCGCCCTTGCAAACCACCCCATGCACGATACGCTGGTACGTAGCACGTCAGGAGGGAAGTATGCATGAACACCGCATAAACCCCCGTGTGTTTGACAATCTTGATGAGCTGTGATCTACATTCGGCCAGTATGATTAGGCGACCAAGGCATGCAGACGACATCATGCAGTGTAAACACCAACAAAGGGCATACAATTCATCCCGCCCCCCCCCCTCCCCCCCTTCCCGCGGAACTACTTTCAAGTCCGACGCATAACGGCTCGGTCTCTTACTTGCGTGCAACCCCCCTACTGAGTTGTTCGAGTGCAACTTAATAAGGAATGCGACCACACGAAAACACCAATGCTCACCTTTTGCACGAAAAGATCTACTGCCTTGTCGGGGAACATCATGTTGAAGCACGTCTTCATCAAACCACTCAGCGGGAACTCTCCGTTCTCGTCGCGGCCGCCCATGAAGGTATCGAGAGAGGGCAACTTCGATCGCGCGGACGCCGACAGCGAAGCAGCGCTGACCGCTTGCCGCCGGGTTCTCTTCTTGTGGTCCGTCGTTCCCGCAAAGTCAGGAATGCCGCGGTCAGTCCACGCCACCTCCGGGTACTCCTCCGCCTCAGCTTTCAACTCCTCCTGCTCCTGCTGCTGCTGCTTCTCTAGCTCCTCTCTCTCTTGTCGCTCCTCCTCCTCCACCTCCTGCCGCGGCCGAAGCTGGTTTTCTTTTTCCTTTTCTGCCGCTTTCTTGAGCCTCTCCTTCTCCCTGTCGCGTATGGCCTTGAGCTGGGTTGAGCACGTCGTCGGCAAACAGCGGAAACAGAGCGGCAGGTGTGTCAATTCATACCCTGCCGTGTTGTGTTCAATCATCCGAAAAAAAATAAAGTCGTACGAGGCGACGGTGTCACTAACACCTACGAATCGAGCGAGCGAGAGATTCACATGAAACTGACACGGCGATCAAAAGTAACACCATACAGGGCCAGTAGGGTGTTCAGGTCACGCACATGCATTTACATACTCCGAATCGTGAACTCGACATTCGTTGCCCCCCTGCCAACATTGGAAACCACACCCGTGTTGAGCAACAGGAGCCAGGCACGGAGGCGTCAACATGATCATGCAAGCAACCAGGTGCTTTTTACCAACACTTCTAAGATTATTTTTGGTAGAGACTAGCGACCACACGAGGCGAAACAAAGTGCCTACCTAGACACGCGTTTGTTCAGCGTTGATAGGGCACTCTCTACTCGGTATTCCAAGCGAAAAAAAAAACGCAAGAAACTGCTACAGCAGTATTGATTCGCACTATTTATCGGACTCAACTTTTGCACCACCATAAATCGTCGTCTTCTCTTAGGTCCGCCTATTCGCCTGGAAAATGCCAAGAGAAAAGTCTACACGAACACAAACCCACCTTTAGACCCCGCGCCCTCCTCTTGTTGCTCAGCAAGTACGCCCGCCTGTACTTGAGCTCCTGGATCTTCTTCATGGCGGCCACCACCTTCTTCTCGTTCTGCGACATGCTAGCGAAGGAGCCCTGGGTTCGCTCGTGGTCCCCCCCCCCGATGCTGCCGTCGGAATCATAGTTGGCTTCGTCTACTTGGCCGTTGCTCTTCACCGATTTCCTCCTACCCGTCGGCGTACTCTTGCATTTCTTTGCGGCACCCCTCCCCTCCCCTGGTGCACCCCCCGCCTTGCGCTTCCCCGGCACACCAACCGCCTTGCGCTGCTTCCCCGGTGCACCCCCCGCCTTGTGCCTCTTGCTGTCCCCTGGCTGCCTCTCGGTTGGTCGCTTCACCCCGACCTTACTCCCGATCTTCGCCTTGCTTTTCTTTCCCGCTGCAGCCTTTCCCTCCGCTTGCCGGCTGCTGCTGCTGCTGTTGTTGCTGTTGCTGCCGCTTGGTCTCATGCTGAACTCGGGATCGTCCACCTCTTCTCCGTCCACCTTTGCGGACCCTGGCGCTTTCTTCCCGGCCGTGGCGCTCGCCGACGGCACCGGCGCCGCCATTCCTAGCGCTTTCTCCTTTGCAACTCTGACGACATCGATGAAGGAAGTATGTACGTTGAGTCCAAGCTGCAGACGGTCGAAGTGGTTGTGCTGTTTATGGCCTGCCTCACCTACACCCTCGCGCGCTGCCCACGGATCGTCGTGTTTCCGATAGAGCAGATGCACCCAGCGATCCCCCTCCTCGTCCATTTTGTCTTTTTTCTCGAACAAGAACATGCCTGCCGTGAGGGCTGCTGAGTACGGCTGAACTGTGCCGTACGTGGGGCTTGGCTCCCACAACATGATGTTCACCCCGTACTCCGACGCCAGAAAAGAGAACCAGGTCACGTCAATCCATTTTGTTGTTGCACTTAGCTGGGCTTTCTCGCGAAACCAACCGACCGTCTTATCCTCCGGCGCCGTCATTTCTTCCACGGCAGCTCCTAAAACATCCGGTATACGCACACTCCGGGCCCGCCCAAGCTGGTCTGGTGAGAGTACAGCTGTCAAGTCCTCAACACCGGATGCGCCAAGAACATGTTCCGTGGCTCGACGGGCGACCACGCTCCTCATGTTCTCTGGGGTGGGGGCGGCCCTTGTTCTACCGAGGCAAACCTGCAGACCCGCGGACATCGCACTAAACCCGCAGTGGCCATCCGGCTTTACGGTATACACACCAGCGCGGTCGGGCAAGACCATAACCCTCCCACCTCTTGTCAATTCTGTGCTGCAAATGATGCGCGACGCAGATCCATCGATGTGCTGCTGTACCCGTTGGCCCAACGCAGCCGGCTGGGGAGCTAGCTCCTGTTCCTTGCGAACGTGATACACAGGAACCCCGTCCATAGCGCTCGTGCGAAAAATCGCAACAAGCAGGAGGAAAAACAGCATCATTATCGCGTTTCTGCGTGCTGGACTGAGGTCCACAGCAGCACAGCAGCAGCGCGGGATGCAGGGTGCTGCGGAGCATTGCAACTCCCAGGCTTTCAATTTTCTGTATAGGGGACGTGCTGTTTCTGTCCCCGGTCGTTACTTTGTTTCTTTTCGAGCGGTCTAGTCGTACCGTCGAGCCGTCGTCGACGCAGGTATCCACAGCTCAATTCGGTTCGAAAGTTGTCGCATATAAGAGTTATCGTGCCTGCTAACATGCCCGATTCGGGGGTGTAGTCACGTAAGGGCTAAATACATGAGCCCCAATCACCAATCACATGTTTTTTGCAGATATTTTGGCAGGAAAGAATTATTCTAAAATTGAAAACGGAGACAAGTCTGACCTGCCTCTCTGGGTACAGTTATCATACGGTAGACTATCTTGATATACTTACTTTTAGTTAGGAAGCACCGGGTACACACGCCAGAGTAGACCGCGGTAGCATAGCAACTATCGAGTGTGTGTGTCATCCCATTCAAAAGCGAGGCTTGACCTTTTGCAGCGAGAAAATTCATGGGATATCCCCCTTTACTAGACATGAGGCGAGACCACAGCAGTAAACTGTATACGTGAACATGTGGTTGATGGGTGCGATATGATATCTGTGCTTGATCGGCTGGCCTACTCGTTTATGCCAGAGGAGAGACAGAGTGGGCTGGAAATGGACTACTTTGCGGCAGGTATGTAGTTACGCACATGTCCATCGCGAGACATGACGTATAACAGCAGCGTACATAGCCCGCCACCAACGCCTGCTCTTGCTACATGTCGGAAACGTCTTGTACAGCAGCCTGAGATTTTAGTCACTGCCGTCAACAGTCGATAGTCTGTACAGTAGTTTTGCTTTCCCTCGGCTGACCTGCTGTTCGATGATGCGTTGTTGATGCGTTGTTTACACGGTGGAGGCTGCCTGCACTTGCAAGCACTCCGGTGCAGCACCACCTACCACTGCTGTACTGCTGGGCCCTTACCCGGCCACTAGCCCACAAGACGAACCGGGACATACATATCTTGCTGCTGCACACACATACCATGTTCGCCCTTCGTCTCCGCAAGTTGCAGTAGTTCGGCCGGTTGCTCCGAAGGGCCGAACCACCGAGGGAAAATCCAGCATCAGTAGGGGTGCGAAGGTGGTGAGGGTGGGTCTTGACCGGAGTTGTGCGCCCCGAGTTCCCGCCCCGAAATGTGGTGACATACTTACGATCTCCGATGTGTCCAAGTCGGAAAATCCCAAAATTAATCAGAACAACGGACTGAGCGGGTTCGTAGATTTCGTAGATGACGTGTGCACAACAGACCCAGGTGCACCTAATACCTGATTACTAGATTGCCGCAGATGGTGAATTTACCAGCAGACACCTTCTTTCCGCTATCACCTGCCAAACAGCACCGAGTGAGAGGTGGCCAAGGTAGATCGGATGGTGTATGCAAAGCTGGAGGAGGCAAAAGGAAGTGACTGCTGTCGTACCAAACCTCACCTCCCATTTGATGGCACGAAAGATCTGCCGTTCATTGATCGCACGAAAGATCTGCCGTTCACCGTTGGTTCTTAGAAGGTCAGCTTTTTAGCACATCAGTCTTCAATATTTGTCTCAAATGATTCTCGGCATGTGTGAGTCGGCATTGTTACTATCCAAGCGCACAGCTCCGGCCGTGGAAGATTCGAGGCCGAAGAATTTCACAGGCGAACACATTCGGCGGCGTATGGACGCGTGTCTCGCACAAATTCGAAACAGCGGCGGGAGCAACATCGAATAGGGGGGTCAGTACAGCAGTAGACAAAATAGCCTACCGCAGTAGCGGTAAATAGGCGCAGCAGTAGTTGCAGCAGCACCGCACCGACGACAAGACAGGCACAACCTTTGGCGGTGGTGATGGGTCCCACCCTTGTCCAATAACAAGAAAATAGTGCTTGGCAGGCTTGCTGAACTGTTATTGTTTCGTTCGGCGTGAGAAAAGGTCTGAAGGTGTTTCCACGGCAGGCGTCCGCACTACTGCTGTAGTCTAGACTTGATGCCGCAGTGGACAGCGCCTTCCCATACTCGGGGCGGCGTCTGAGTTGAGCCAAGAACCACCTCGCTCACAATCACCCGAGCAGGACTCGCGTCGTCGTCCGTAGACAACTTGGCCTCCGGCGCGGCACTGCCGCCGCCACCACCCTTGCCTCTCCCTGCCCTGACCACTCCACGTTGTGAGTGACCAGGTCCACTTCTTTGTTCGGCTTTGTTTTGTTCCGTCTCCTCGCCACAGCCGCAGCAGACTCCTCCTCCCACCGGCTTGTCACCCATCACACCGCTCTACCTAGTTATTTCCTCCGAGATGTAAGACCGTTGGTTGACACACCACTGTACACTGCTCTTCATTACTCCCTAACGCGATCGTGCCGGGAATACGTGCGATACGGACAGCCCTGGTACCCCGCAAGGCACGTAACGCTCTCCCTAACGCTGTTGCAACTAATAGCAGATATTACAGTTTAAACTGTCACACTGTCAGGGCATCTGATCCAGAACCCGGACGATGAACACCGCGAACGCACCATACCCGGCTTCTTGGTCTTCCAATTTTTCGAACCCGTCCGCGAAGCCCGTAGCCAAAAATCCTCCAACACAACTACCGCACAAACCGTCGCCAGTTCTGCGCACTACAATCTTCTCCTCTTCCTGCCCCCGCTGCTGCTGCTCCCCTTTACCGCCTCTAGCGTCGCCTTTTTTCCCTCTCGTTCTGCGCCGGGGGTCTCCCCCGTCTTCAACAATATCGCCATCATCACCCCCGGCGCGTCCCGCGGAACCTGCCTCGGCCAAGGCATGCAAGGCAGCAGAGGGGCAAACAGGCCAGTATTTCTTGCTTGCCTTCGTCGTTGGGCAACAACCAAGCATCCCTTTCGGAGCGGAGCACCGATATAGCCCGCATGAGCGGCACCGCCAGTACTGGGGGGGGGGTCGTTCCTGGCGTACTATGAGGGCAACAATTCCCATCGGGCAATGACACGTGCGCAGATCCGACATCAAAATTGAATGGAGTGAAGACCATTCAGCATCCTACGAAACTATAACACGGGTTCTCCCAGCCACCAAGAAACGGGTTATTATACAGGGGCTCGCCGCAGCCCTCCAACACAAAAAACGCAAAAGATCAATGGTGCACGATGCCTGACCTTCAATGCTGCCGCCGCTGCTGCACCCATCATACGCAATGCAACACCCAAAGAAACAACACCAACCAAATATCAAAGCTCAATGGTGCACGATGTCTAACCTTCAATGAAGCCGATGCCGCATCAATCGCACCCAACGCAACACCGAAAGAAACAACACCAACCAATACCTAAGCCCAATGGTGCACGATGCCCTCACCTTCAATGCTGTCGCCGCTACTGCTACTCCCGCCACGTCGACCACTGCTGTTCTCCCCCGTTTCTTCCCCTCTCGCCCCATCGCCAAGGGAGATGAGGCGGCCCGCAGAGTGATCCAAGCCGACGCGGGGACAGCTCTCCCAGCACACCGCGTCCTGGCGCACCAGCGCCCACGCCGCGGCCACGTCCGAGAGAGCCATACCAACGTCAAGGGACCGGAAGACTGCTTGCTGCGTCCCCGGGCTGTTCGTTGTCGTTGGAAACGAGGGGGTGCGTTGTTTGGGTTTGTAAAAAATGATGGTTCGTGTCAAAGCGTCATGCAGGGAAAAAAACGCAAGGAGAATATCTGCTGCTTCAGCATGTCAAACTGCGCCAACTTGGACTATTTCTGTCCACGGCAACCAAGCTGCGAATCCACGACAAAGAAAATCGCGTTCTCGCAAACGCGTTCATTCACGAGCCCTCCCCCTAGAGAACGGGTACGGCAACGTCCGCACAAGGAGGTGGTAAGACACAGGCGGGTAGGTGCGTGAAACATGAGGGTGAGCACGGCGGCCCTTCTTTTCTTCTTTCGGTGGGGAGAGCCGACGGCAAAAAAAAACAAAACAAACAAACAAACGAAGGAGTCATGTATCTCCTTCAATAGTTCCGGCTCGCGTGAGGCTTGTCGTCGCCAACAAACCCCTCGGTCGTGCAAGAGCAAAAAAAAACACGCCTTCCCGGAGGACGAAAACGAAAAAACGTGCTCGCACCCCCCTGACAGCAGTCGCGGTGGCTCCGATATAAGAGGATGGGTTGGCAAAGGCCCCCGACCCTCCTATATCTGAGCCCCCTCTTACACCGGAAGGCCGGAAGGGGAGGGTACCCAACTGCGTACAGCCCGTGACAAACTTATCTCGAAGCCCCCCCTTGCAAGGTACCCTCTTAAATCGGAGCCGTGACTGTACCTGAGACCCGCCATCTCTAGGGCCTCGAAGTCGGAGGCGATGAGGTCGGCCATGCAGGCGCCCAGCTCGGCCACCCTCCCCCTGCCCATGCCGGGTTCCTCGGCCACTGCCGCCGCTGCGATGGACGACGCCGTTACTCGTAGCTCCTCGTTGGCGTACCTGGAAAACGAATGGGGCGGGGGGAAATGTATGCGCTCAACGATGAGATTGTAGTGTGGCACATGCGCATGCCAATGAGTTATACCTAAGCGTATGTACGCACACAACCATGGGAATATATTGTGGTGTAAGCATGCACACATATTGACGACGGTGAAGTGCGGCGTGGCGTGAAATAAATAGACATGTCCGACACAACTGCCTCGAAGCACTTCCTGCCCTTTACCCGAGCGTGTGGAACGACGGTGTGTACGTGAGTGAGTGCGGGAATACGTGAGTGAATGGGTGAGTGACCGAGGAAGTGAAAGAGTAAGTGAACGTGTGAGTGAGTAACTGATGGCGCCCAGTCGACAGCAGGACCATAAAGAAGAACACGGGCAGCATTTCGCGCCCCAAAAAACAACAAAACCACGTCAACAACAGAAAACGGTTGCGCAACAAGGCCTTGTGCGCAAAATCGGCCGTTCGAAACACGGTCAAGGGCTCTCCCAAGGGCAGTGGGAAAGCGGGCCTCCTGGGGTGTTCGGCAGCAAGGGCGAGTCGCGCGGTCGGTCATGTGACTGCAGGGAGACCGGCAAACAAGGAATCTGAGCCATTCACAGCCACTACCTGTCCATATCTCCGACGTCAAGGGCCAACATGCAAGAGGACATGCCCGAGTGAAAAAGAAGATAACAAAAAGGTACTCAATAAAGGACTGTAGCGTGTTTGATTCGGCGCAAGACAAAAAGCAAAAACGTGAGGTTTCGACGCGACAAGTAGCCTCGATACCACCCCGTTCTGTTCGTTGTCCGCCCGCCCGCCCTGCCTCCAGCTTCACACCGGTCTTGCAGCCTACTATTATACCACTCTGTTTGAAATACATCAAAAACCATTCGGATACAAACGTCAACACACATACCCCATGGTCCCATTTACTGCTCTGTTTCCTAACAAGAGAGAGAGTCTTTCACGGTGCAAACCTCTCTCTGGCATCGGCACCGTCTTGGTTATGGAGCAATCGAGCTGCGGAAGTCGGCCTGTGCGATCAGTGATACACATAGAGTACAAAAGCAGAACATACGCACGCAAGTCCGCCCACCACCCACCTTCCCGCCTTAATGGCCGAGGCCACCTTGTCCGGGAACTCCGTGAGCGCCAGGTGGTTCGACGCGGCGATCTCGCGCCTCAGGCAGGAGGGAAGAACGCCTCGCGCCCCGGCCACGGCCGCCGCGAGGGTCGGCGTGCGGTCGGGGGCGATGGCCCTCGGAAAGCCGTACGGCCGGACCAGATCCTCCAGCTGTCGTTGTTCGGGGCATGGTGATTTTTGGCGGTTGTTTTGGCGTGTTGTTAAAGGTGGTTTGAGACTTGTCATTGGTCAGCGTCGGTGTCGTGGCTGTCGTGCTCATGCAACCCCAAGAGCAATAAACGGCGGTGGCACCGTGGGGTGCATTTCGAACGCCGGGGGGGGTACATGTAAAACCCCGATCACGTCTGAACCTAAATTTCACATGTTGCGAATTGTTGTTCTGAGGAAAATCCAATCTGCGTGGCCCCTCTCTTTTTCACCTGCACGACGAGCACCCGGTTGACCCTCGCCAAGGCCTCCTCCACGTCCTCTCTAGACAGCTCCTCGTCGCCTCCCGCGGAGGGCCTGCCAACGGCACGCAAGAGTCCGGGTTAGATGTGTGTTTTGAGGCTGTTGTTGATGGTGTTGTTTGCCGTTGATGATTGGCATGTTGATGAAACAGCAGTTCTCTCTTCCTGGTTATTTCATTTCTTCACTCCGTTCATGCGTCTAAACCAACAATAACTCAAGCAAAACAACATGCACGCAGCTGCGCATGCCGGAAGATATAAAAAAAATTGTGCCAACGTGTACGCAACTTTGCCTGAAAGCGAGTAGGATATATCCGTCTCGGACATAAAAAAGCACATCCTCGACTGCGCTTCAACAAAACTCGTGCGTGGTATCCATCTACAAGCGACACGCCAAAAAATGAACCCTGACCGTGGTGGAGACAATAAAAATACAAGAATAACACATATTTCGCCCCCTCTCACCTACGATGCCACTGCCGCCGAAGAGAGTGCCCGGAGCCACTACCCTCCCCCCCCTCTCCTTGGCCCCTGAGCGCACCGTTGAACCCCCCGGAAAGGAACAAATCGATGTGCTTGTACGGGCTGCGCCCGCGCCTCCCACCCCCCCTCCCCGTGGCTCTACCCCACCACGATGCCCCCCCGCTCTCTAGCAAAACCTCTACAAGGTCTCGCGGCGGCTTGAGAGCAATCACGAGGACCCGCTGGTTGTGTTTTCTCGTCGCATTGAACACCTCCCGCAACTTGGTCCCGTCGTGTTATTGCCATTTGGGAGGGGGGGGTACTGGATGACATGCATGCCGTGGGGCGATTGACCTCGCACCCCTACAATACAATGCCGGGACGGAGCTTTTCTGGGGGGGGGGGGGGGGGTGTTGGGACTTTTTTCTTTTATGAAATTCGGGAAATTTTGTTTTTGGGATGGGAAATTTTGCCCTGGTATAAAAAAAAAGGAAGGGGGAGTAACCCCGGGGGTTTCAACCCCCCCCGGGGAACAAAAGGGAAAAAAAAAACGTCCCAATTTCCAAAACCTTAAAAAACCCACGGGATTTTAAAAAGGACACCCCCCCTCCCGGGAAAAAAAGAGCCCAACCGGGGAAAAAAAATTGGAAAGCACCTGGGCAAGCCTCCCCCTTTCCCGGAAAACCCCCTCAAAATTGAACGCCGCCGCCGCCGGCGCCTCGAAAAAGACCCTTAAAAAAAACGCCCTAAACCGTTAACACCCCCTTCCTCCTCCTTTCCCTCCTTAAAAAAATAAA
>FN649737.1:2211012-2242373 GCA_000310025.1 Ectocarpus siliculosus
GGGGGGGGGGGGGGAACAGCGGTGGCAAGCAGCAGCGAAAGACGAAACGAGAGAAAAACGTACCACTTTGTTGGGTTTTGTAGTCATGGTGTAGATTCGGATGTGATTGAAGAGAGACACTCCACTGCTGCTTGTAGGATGGAATTTGCTGCGTGTGACGGCCGTTAGTATTTCTCAGGGTGTGCGAACTTGTGTTTTTTTCGTTCCTGTTCTTGATGCAATTGTTTGGTTGTGTCTGTCGTCCCATTTATTCTGGAGTTCATGCTTTTCTTACACGTTCCGGTATGCTGTGTTCTGGGCGCATCATCAGCCGGGGTCATGAAGGAGGAAGACCGCACAACAGGAGATTTCGTGTGTTCGACTCCACCTTCTTTCTACCGCGTGCTACGTCACTTTTGGATGCACAAGAATTAGAATTCAGCCGTCGCTTTCCTTCGTCGACCGTAAATTCAAACCTGTACCGGAGGGTATTCTACACCATAATCAGGGCTCTGTATTCTACCAACCGAAACGCACGGGGATACCCGAGCGGCCGTTACTTCTTCATTTATTTTCTGTCTGTGCTAATATGAATGGTATATATTAGCGCGGAGCATTTTTCGCCAACCCCAATTCATTAAAGTTCACACCTAGACGCTTCGCCGTATAGATAGGGGCTACTGCAGAACGTAGTGCGTCTTCGATACGCAGCTTGCGTGACATGTGGAGTCAATCGTTGTTGCCTCCGGCGACCTACTGCGTCTAGACTACTATACATCCACAGCTGCAGCAGCAGCAACGGTAGCAGTACCAGTTCGTCGTGCGCCCCATACTAACTAGCTTTCTTTATTGCAACGAATATTTTTCGTTACATTTTTCTGCTCGTTATGACTTCGAACGCAATTGCGGCCACACACAACAGGGGATGTGACGCAAAAAACCTTGCGGAAAACGAACATGCGACGAGTAAACGTCATTTGTCTCCATTGCATTGCCGCCCAAACTATTAAACTGTCCCTAGCGAGTGCTTGACTGTGGTTCGCTTACGTCCTGCACTCAATTCTGCCATCGTTGCTCTGTTTTGGCACCCCCAACAGGAACAGGAACTGGAGGTCGCAACGCAAAGAGTGGCGGAGGCCAGAGCCCGTGCCAAGAAGTGCCAGACGAGATACTTCCGGCTGAACAGTAAGTGACCTCGGAGACTAGTGGCCGCCCATCCGTGGCCCAACTTGAGTCCGTTCACCGCGGCCGTGGAGTCATTATGTGCGCGTTTCGAACGTCCTTGTCCCGCAGATGCTGAGCATGCGCGCTTTCCTAAGAGGTAGGAACAGCCAATCAATGATCTCTACGTTTTTCCCTCGGGCCTAGTACACCAGGAGGCGTGTTGTACCGCACAGCAAGCGCGATGGACGAGCGACGTGTAGCCGCGCGTCTCCCGCAGCACACAACAACGACTGGAGATGTTTCAGATATTTTGTTGTACATCTCGTTCGGCGGACCAAACGTTTGCGCCTACGTACGAGTGCAATCATGTGGTACAGCGCATCTAAAAAGTTTTATCTCTTTGGGAGTGCTACACTGATTGGTCACCCATCGTTCAGCCATCGTTCAGTGAGCAATGGTCTAGGGGTTTCGACGAGAACCCCCATGTGCCAAGACGCCCTGCGAGGAACGTACTCGGGCACAGGAGAAAATATGGCCGCGCTTGACGGTTCTTTGTTCTTCGACGTCCACAGCCAAACGGTGAAAAACAACGCCACCAACTTTGCGAATAATGTGTGAGACCCTCCACGTCGCAGCCGCAGCGATGTCGTACTTCCGTCGTCCAACCACTGCTGAAACTCTGCCTGCTTTCAGGGCCCTATTCATCATAGTCACGAACGCCGAGCAGCGACTTTTCACCACAGAGTCACTCGTGTCAGCGTTGGCAGTAGAATCAGTTATCGTGAGTGGAGTACAGTGAAAAATGCGCATTGTGTCTCGTCTTGTGCACGCGTGTAGTATTCTGTTGAGATACACCTCCTCCAAGAGTGTTCGCCTGTTTGATTATTGCAGACAACAGTTGCCGTGTTCCTGTATACTTGCCTGCGCATTCAAGACCAAGTTTGGGGTAAACTGCTCGTCTTAATCGGTGATTATATCCCTGATTCGTGACGTTGCGTACTGTTATGGGATTTGAATGTGTAAAGTACCAACCGTAGTGCGGGCAATGCCCAGAGGAAAGTGCGGGAGATGTAACTCCCGATTGAAGGATAAAGCAGGGGACAGGACCTTGGCAGCCCCTGTTAGAGGGAGCTGGTCTGCCCCCACATGCTCAGTCTACCACAGAGAGCAAGCAATCAGCATGCACTGCTGTCCAAAGAGATGAATCAACAAGTGAGTCTTCACCAAGGAAGGGTCTTCAGGGATTGCTACGCGTGTCTATACCATTACACTTGGCGTCGTCAGCAGGACGAGCTAAACCTAAACCGACGACAACCACGGACTTCAAGCCCCCGAGACGATGGGAACTGAGCTACCTCTCTCTTTGCCGGCCGGGTGTTCGGCTGCTGCTGGAAGCGCGATTTCACGTACGAAGGAGGGACTGCCAGGAGGATGGGACGCCGCAGCCGGTGGTGTCTGATGAGCCTACGCTTGCAGTGCCTTTACTACCGGTGTGCTGGTGGAGTTCAATGTGGAGGGGCCTCTTGGGACAATTGGAACATGGCGCCAGCGGTGGATTCCAGGTAAGTTGTGTCTTCACTCGTACATGCAGCTACAGATGATCCTGGAGTTTTTGTTTTTGGGGGATCGTTTTGTTCGGCTTCGGCCCCTACTTCGGCTTCGGCCTCTGTTGTGGCTTCGGTCTCTGCTTTGGCTTCGGCCTCTACTTTGGCTTCGGCATCTGCTTCGGGTTCGGCCCGCCCGTTTCTTCGGAAACCCGGGTTGCGTTTTCGAACCTTCCCCTGGCTTCGCCCCCCCCCGTTTCTTTGGAAACCCGGATTTTGTTTCCGAGACTTCCCCGGGCTTCGGCCCCCCCGTTTCTTCGGAAACCCTTGTTGCGTTTTCGAACCTTCCCCCGGCTTCGGCCCCCCCGTTTCTTCGGAAACTCGGGTTGCGTTTTCGAACCTTCCCCGTCTTCGGCCCCACCTGTTTCTTCGGAAACTACTGCAACCCCTGTTTTTTTCTACCGCTCATCATGCTGTAGATTCAGGAGAAGTGCAGAACCCTGGGTTTTCGAACTCACCCCTCTTCGGCGTTTGTACCACCTGTGCCGGGTGTTCCGCATGTTGTGTTGTCTTCGGACCATGCTTCCTCCGCTGCTTCGGTAGCTGCTGTCACCCCCCCCGTTGTTATCGATGATCGTGTTTTGTCAATTTCTTCGAACATCGCACATGCTCGTCAAGCCTCGATAGATGCGACTGATGCTACTGCTCGTGCTGCTCATGCCAATACAATGCAACGCGAGTACATCACTTCTAACTTGAAAGTCGCTACCATGCCCCTTCCCACAACTCTGTTGCCGGGAGATGGCCATCAGCACCTTATCCGCACAACACGCGCGGCCTTGTCCGACATTTTGTTGCTGCGTGATGAGAAGATTGCTGGGTTAACGGCTCTGATTTCGTTCGTGGATGGGAACGTCCCCTCAAAAATATTTTTTTGAGTGCGATCACCCCTGACAAGCCCTCTACCTCCGACCTCGGTCTCTCCATTGCTGATTATTTTCAGCAAGTGGGCCGGAGCTTGGATGGTGGAGCCGCTGGGCCGGAAGCCTTTCAGCTGCTGTTGCGTCATCTTGCGGAGCAATTTGACGTCGGAGACCGTCAAGAGTCGTTATTGCGACCTCAACAATTTGGCGTAGCAGATGGTTCTTCTTTCGTGAACTACCTTCGTGCATTCCGTATGTTGGTTTCGTCTGTGACTGGCTCTGAACGTACGATGGCTCCTAGTGTGTCCATGGTTCTAGAAATAGTGCGGCGTTCGGTCTGCAAGCAGTATTCGAGTCTTTCTCTGCTTTTGTACCCGGGTGCTCTGGCCACGGCCGTCACTCCTTTTGGGTCGATGGCGGATATGTGGGAGGCGTTCGCGCCTTTAGCGACTAATATAACGCCGGCTATCGGTGGTTCATCTAATTTTGCGTTGTCTTCGACGCGTGGCTCTTCCCAGCCATGGCGGTCTAAACACCGCGCTCCAGCGCCTTCGGGCCAGTGGGCACCAGGTTCTGCACAGAACCCTGTAGTTTTGCCTGTACAATCTCACGATGGCGACCTCTTCACGCGAAACTGAAATTCTTGGCCCGCCTCGCAAGCCGATTGGTCTGATGTATTCGCCCTCGCTTCCAGTTTTCGTAACACAGACGACCGTTTTTTTTTTGTGGACTCCTTTGTTGACACAAGAGGCTCGCTCGCAAGCCTTCCGCGAAATCAGGAATCGCTGTCTGAACTGCTCGGGTGAAGACCGTTCCATGAAGCAATGCGCTGCGCCGTTCACAAATTCTAGTGGGTTGTTGAATCCCGATTTGGGTCTTCTCAATAACGATTCTGCTGCTTTTAGGCGTTGGCAAGGCCGCATGAGGTCTTTCCGTCGAAAAATAGTCAGACGGCCGCAACAACAATCAGGGTAGACGCAACCAACGCTCTTCCTCTTGCTCCTCTAAGCGTCGAAATCACGCTCGGACTCGTCGTGTAGACGGTGTAGTTCTCCTCATAATCGCCCACCGCAGCAGTTATATAACAATGGCCACGCCCCGGGAAATTTTGTGGGCAGCCGTCACACTACACAACGGACGTCAGGCAACACCCACCACACTGGTGCTTGTCCGTCTACCAACCACACCCGCATGCTCAAGTCGGTCCTTCTTCAGGCGTTATGGTTTCGACCTATCACACCGCTCGCCAGCCTGGTAATTTCCAACATGGTGGCCGTTCTCGCACTGGATGACTCCTCGACGGTGGTTCACCCCCTTCCCTCGGACCGCCTCCAGCATCTTCGGGGACTTCGTCTTGTTCATCATAAGACGCGCGCGTGTCGAGCTCTGTTGCCTCTAACACCTCGGTGTTACGCAACACCAACACTACTTCGGTACATGTTGCTCCTTCACGCCCTGTTGCCTCTAATACTTCGGTGTTACGCAACACCAACACTACTTCGGTACATGTTGCTCCTTCACGCCCTACTGTTGCCTCTAATACTTCGGTTTTACGCAACACCAACGCTACTTCGGTACACGTTGTTCCCTCACACCCTGTTGCCTCTAGCACTTCGGTTCTATGCAACGATAACATCATCGGTGCCTGCTATCCCTACGCACTCTGATGCCTCTGGCATTGCGATGCCTCGCACTGACAACCATACTTCGGTACACGTTGTGTCTTCAAGTGTCGGTCAGGTCGGTATCCAGCGACATGCGCTCATCCCACCTCCACAATCGCACTTACCTTCTGCAACCCCTGCACCCTCGCCTCTTCGGACTAATGCTCCGTCGGAAACTAACCAGTCTGACGCGAGTGTTGTCTTGAGGTGCGGGAACAGGCCCGTAGGACCTTCGGGGCCATTGAGTGCCGCTCGCGTGACACCACTCATCCGCTCCCCCAGTCGTCTGCAGATAAGACCGGCTGTAGTCATAAACTTTTGGATGATTGATGAGGAAACGCCTGAATTGGTTACTTCGGGTGAATCTTCGGACACGCTCAATTCGTCTGTGCTCGCTTCCGTCTAGGGTTCGCCCTCGATTGTTGCACCGGTAGCTAACTTGACTGGTTCCGACCGGCAAGTTTCAGGGTCAAATTCATCTGGCTTCGAATCGCCTTGTTCCCCCGGTTCCGACCGCCGAATATCATCAGGTTCCGCCACACGACATTTCGACCGTGGGTCGTCGTTGCACGATCCATCTCCTCCGACGCACGCTCGCCCAGAGGCACCTACTAATTGGACGCCGCGACCGACGTCGACAGTGTTGACACCACCGCTTCGGGAGGACGCCCCCGAAGTGACCTCCGAACAGCCGGAGGTCTCGCGTACCTCGTCACGGAGGAATGGCCAGGAGCACCACGCCTGGCTCAGTTATACTGACCCGGCCTCGGCCGCCGTTCCTAGCGAAAGCGACCTGTTGAATGACACCTTACGTGGCGTTTCTTCAGGTTTAGAATTGGGATGCACCCAGCATGATGTCGCTGGCCCAATTATTGCGAACAAACCGGCTTCGGTCAATTCTTCGCCGGTCTCTGACGTAGCCGAGACCATCCACATGGATATCCATGCCGTCACACACAACACGAGCGTCCCGCTCGCTGCAGCTTCGGCTACACCAGCTTCGGCTGCCACCTCAGCTTCGGCTGACAACACTCCGGGTGCTTCGGCTCCTGCAGCTCCGGCTGTTTTCGATCCGTCTACAGAGTATTGTACTCCTGACATAGGTTTCTTCTGAAAACCCTCCTCTTCTTTTTCTCAATGGACTCCTTCGACTTTTGTGGTTGATGGAGTTGTTTACTTGTGTGCTGAGCAGTTCTTCGCTGCGGAAACAGGTCGTCTGTTCGAAGACCACAGCGCTTTACAGAACATCATGCGAGTGTCCGATCCTGCCTTACACGAGAAGTTTGGCCGCGAGGTTCGTGGTTTCGACCAACCTATTTGGGAACGAGAGCGTGAAAACACGGTGCTCACTGGCTCCTACGCAAAATTTAGTCAAAACTCCGAGTTTCGAGATCATCTCCTCGGATGTGGTGACCAAATCCTTGCCGAAGCCAGTCCCTACGACCGTATTTGGGGCATTGGCCTTCAGGCCGATGATCCTGATGCTCGCTCCACGTCTCGGTGGCGATGTCTCAATTTGTTGGGCAACGCCCTGCAACGAGTTCGCCGTCTTTTACGACGCAGTGCCCCGCCCCCCGAGCGCAGCTCTCATTTGCTGTCTACTACGAATCACATTCCGACGTCATCCCACCAGTGCCTCCGGACGGCCTCAAGCCCTCCGTCGACTGAACGATTTCCGTCGTTTTCACAATACGCTGCGAATGTTCCATCGGATCATGACACCGCTGCTTGGGCCGTGTCTTCCGGGTGCACCCCGCCATCCTCTTCCTCTTCTTGGCTTCCTGAGCAAGGCCCGGATTTGGTTGGTGCATCGATGATGACTCTTTCACCACCCCAATCCTCACTCACAGTGGTTCAGCTTCTGTTCAGTTTGGATGTGTTGCCCTTTTGGACACGGGTTCCCCGCAGTCATTTATTAGTGCATCTGCGTGGGAATCCATGAAAGCCGCTTCGGCCGCTTCGTCGTTGTCTGAGAAACAAACCCAACCTCGCTGTTGGGGTGGGTTCGACAAATCTGCGCCGCTTCAAACTTCGACTATGGTCCATTTGAGTGTCCAGTTCATCCGTAGGAGTCTTCCTACTTCCTCTTTCGCTGTTTGGGGGTATGTTGTTCCAGATGGTGTTATGCATCATGACGTGCTCCTCGGGAGAGACAGTTGGATGCAGTTTAGCGACCGTTCTTACCGCACTTTGCGTGCGAAACGCCCTGGTGACCGTGTTTTTGGTGAGCTTACCCTGGCTCAGCATGGCAGTTGCGGTGCCACCGCTTTTGCTCACGATTTGTCTTCCACAGATGGTAACTACCAACTTCGCTATGCTGGGAAACATTCCGTCCAACTTCACCCCGAACATAGCCTTGTTCCGGTTAATTTGGTGCGCAGCGATGGCTCTCCAGCTCTCGTAGGTAACTATCTCGTGGATATGCTTCCACAATGTGCTATGTTTTCTTCCGAGGAACATTTTGTGCAAAATGGTTGCCAAAGACTCCTGCTCACGGGTATCTCTTCCCTCGAACTAGGCGGCATTCTGGGTACAGCTTCGGCTCCCCTTCTTCGCGTGCCTCTCAGTGCTGTGTCTCGCCACAGTTTGAGCGATGGTCTTCAATCTGCGGCTCAAGATCCCACCGTTGCTTCGGGCAACTGGGTTCCGGGTCCTGTTTCGACAGGTGGCATTGATTCGTCTGCCGAGCGTCGCATTGATGACCCCTTCGTGTATAATTTGCATGAGCGACCCACGCCGTCTCCACGCGGCAAAGTGACCTTTGTTCTGCCAGTGCTTCTCTTTCGTCGCCTCCGCCTGCTCTTCTCGAGCGGTTGACGTCTGAACAACGTCAGAGTTTTTCCCGCGTGTGGGATAAGCTCCCCTGCCATCTCCGTGAAATTTCTTTTGATCTCCATGGTCCGGGTTGGACTCTAGATGTCATCACTCAGCTTGGTAACGTCCTGTGCGACTATCATGATGTCTTCTCGAGTTCCACCACCGACTTTGGATCTTGTTCGCTTTTTTCTTTCAAGCTTGTTCCCCCAGGCAGTGCACCCGTCACGTCTCGTCCATACCGCGTTAACCCCCCGGTGGCGAAACAAGTTGACGCGATCCCTGTTCAATATCTTGCGGCTGGTCTGATCCAACATTCGACCTCGCCCTACTCGAGCCCCTTGGTAGTCATAACAAAAAAATCTGGTGGTGTTCGCACCACTGTCAATTATCGCAAGCTCAACAAGCTTTGTGCTTTGAGCCAGCTTCCAATTCCTCGAGTTGATGATACTTTGGACAAGTTGTTAAAAGGGCGAATTTATTCCCTTTTTGATATGAAGTTTTCGTTCCACCAAATCACGGTTCACCGTGACACAATCCCTTTGACAGCATTCGTGACGTCTTCCGGGCTTTTTGAGTGGTTGAAGATGCCTCAAGGCAGTTCTGCTGTCCCTGGGTGGTCTTGCAAGGTGGTCAATGAAGTCATCAAAAATCTCCACGGTGTTGCATCGTACTTGGATGATTTGATCGTTTTCGACGACAACCCTGCTTCTCATGTTGATACCATGCGCGCTCTGTTTGAACGTTTGCGTACACACAACTTGAAACTCACCTCACCGAAGGCCACCATTGGCGCTACCGAAGCGGACTTCCTCGGCCACACCATCTCTTCCGACGGTGTTCGGCCTAACGGGGCCAAGGTTGCGGCCCTCACCAAAATGCCCATGCCCAAGGATATTAGACAACTTTGCTCTCTTCTCGGCGGCCTCAGCTACTACCGCAAGTTCCTCCCCAACATGGCTACGCGAATTCGACCTCTGACCACTCTTCTCAAGAAGCAGGCGACGTTCGTCTTCACCCCTGCCAAGGAGCAAGCTGTTCGCGTCCTGCTGTCGGAGTTGGCCAGCCCTCCTATCTTGGTTTATTCGGATTGGGATGCCGTTCCGGACGTCTCGCGACCTTTTCGTCTCTACTGTGATGCTAGTCGCGATGGGTTCGGCGGGACTCTTTGGAGTAGAACAGCCGGATGGCTCCATCCGACCCATCGTTTTCATCAGCCCAGCTACTTTGGACTCCCCTCGACCTCGAGGCGGGTAGCATCGTGTGATGTATCAAACGACTTCGCGGTTGTTTGTGGGGTACGAAATTTCGCATTTGTACCGACCACAAATCTCTTGAGCATTTTGCCAAGGTGGGGGAGAACAATGCCCGCGTTCAGCGTTGGCTCGAATTTCATACCACCTACAATTACACTCTAGAGTACCGCAAGGGTTCCGCAAATGGCAACGCTGATTTCCTCTCTCGCCTTCCGATCGATGCGGCGGAATGTGACGATCTGGTCGCAGCCGCTTGACACCGAATGACGATGAGGAGAGCGTGTTCTTCATCCGTTCTTGTGGCCTTACGCCTTCTGGCCATCGCGCCGTGGGTGTTGGCTTGGGTAGGCTCGTCCCCACTTCCCCGACTTCGGTCTTGGGTGGGCTGGCCCCCTCTACAGATGATTTCGTCGACTTCCGTCGGCATGGTCCACGTCTCTCGCCGTCAGGCCTTTCGTCTCCGCCTGGCATCTGGAACATCGCACCCTGGCCGTCCAAGAAACTCCGCGTGTTGTCTCCTTCGCGACTGAGTAAGCGGACCCTCGTTTGGTCTGGCTCCTTACACTCTTCGGTGGAGGACGTTATGGCTCTCGAGCCCGAGTCTTCGCTGGCCGTCTCACCGACTGCCGCATCACGCTCGACCCTACTCAAGTGATTTTCACGCGGACTCGTCGCCGTACGGCGGTTGTGGCAGGCAAGCCCCTCCCGCCCTTAAATTATGGCTTCTCTGAGGACCCACCTGCTCCCACTCGGATTTCCGCTTCGCCCCGATCGTTTCGACGTTCTCCGCCCGCGCCTTCAGCATCGACTACGCCCCCCGTTTTGACCAGGTTGTTTTCGACTCCTGGTGCTGACGCTTCGATCCCGGACCTTCATACGCCTCTGGCTCGTGGAAGGGATCTTGCATCTTCGACGCATCCCGCAACTTCGGTGTCTCCTGCCCAGCAGTCTTCTGCTGTCCCCGATTCTTCGGAATCTCCGACGCGTTCGGTTTCAACCACTCGTACGCCTTCGTCTTCGGTTTCCGCTGCTACTCTGCCTTCGGGTGGATTGCAGTCGGAGTCTCATGTGTCGGCTCCCTCTTCTATCGAGGCGGCTTTACATTCTTCGGCAGATTTAGCCTTCCGGGCGTCTGTCGAACGTTTCTCGCATGCTGATTGGGCTCGCGAGCAACGTAACGAATCTGTTTGTGACGCAGCTATGCGTTTCATCCTTCTGGGTAGGCCTTCGGCTCTCCCTTCGGATTTCCTGGATCATCTTCCGTCCGCTCGTCGACCTCCTCTGTCGGAGATCCGTGATCTGTCTCTCAAAGGCCGGTTACATGTTGACGATGATGGTTTGGTCTTGCTTGTTCGCAAGCAAACAGCGCCCCCGTCGTCTCCGACAACACGTCCTGGCGGGCGTGCTGCTCGCCTTCTCAACGACGAACCTCTTCGGATTTATGTTCCCATGTTCATGCGTCCGTGGATCATGCAAGCCTGTCACGCTGATGCGTCCTGCCGCCTCGGTGCCGCTCGCACGCTTAGCATGCTGGAACGTTTCTATTGGTGGGTTGGCATGAGTGTTTGCACGAAGTGGTGGGTACGGCATTGTTTGCGATGCCAAGCCCGCAAATCATCTCGTTAAACTCCTCGATGGCCTACTTTGTGCCTTCCGCTGCCTTCGGGCCCTGGTGTGTCGGTGAGCGTCGATTATTTCGGTCCCCTCCCGTTGACACCGTGCGGAAACACATATATTCTGTTTTTCACAGATCGTTTCAGCCGCCGTGCTGATATGTACGCGGTTACGGCTGCGGAATTCACCGCCGAAGGCACCGCTGACGTCCTTGTCAACCGGCATATCCCTTTGTGGGGTTGCCCTTTGAGTGTTTTGTCTGATAATGGCTCTCAGTTTTGTTCTAAACTGTCGCAGGCTGTATACGCCCGTCTGGCTATCCGCAAAGTGGCTACCAGCTCTTACCATCCCAACGGCAATGGGGGTGTGGAGCGCATCAATCACACTATGGCTCAGATGTTGGCTATGGGCGTCACTGAGAGGCAAGATGATTAGGACATTCATCTGCCGCACGTTGAGTTTGCCTACAACAATTCGGTTAATGCCGCTACTGGTTTGGCGCCCAACGAGGTGCATATGAACCGACTGCCACACATGCCGATGGCGGTTTTTGAGCATCCATATGCTCGAGGCCACCAAAGCTTGCATCGCGATCAACTTGAGTATTGCGATCTTGCTGCTGATCGCCAACGTCATTCTTACGATTTAGTTCGCGAACAGCACAACCTGTCCATTTCGCGGATTGAGCGGCGTAACTCCGCTCTATCGGATGCTTTGCGCAAGGTTCCCTCATACACCGTCGGTGGATGGGTTTGGGTGTACAACACCGAGTCTACCATTCGCCAAGGTGTTCGTTCAGGCACGGATGACAAGGTTCTCAAGGCCAAGTTGTCTTTCCTCTGGACTGGTCCGTTCAAGATTTTGGCCGTGGGTCCGTGTCCGGACGCCTCCGACGGTTGTCCTCTGGCTTCCAAGTTATTTTATGTGGATTTTCCATCAGATCTGCCGGGTCCAGACTCGAAAAATCGTGTATCGGTTGCGCGTTGCAAGCCTTGCGCTGATCCACATGACACTGAAGACTTGCCTCGGTTCCTGCCTGCCGGCCTTACACCGTATGCGCTAAACTCCTATGAGAATAAATCTCCTCCCTACCATGTTACGGAAGACGACGTGTTGACTCCGGTCGAACGTCTCGAGGTTGACCTCATTAGTGGCAATCAGTCTGTTCGTGGTCGTGGTGGCACAATCGCTGTTTTATACCAAACCCATTGGAAAGGTCTTCTTCGTCCTTCTTGGGAACGTGAGATGGACGTCCAGCATTCTAAGACCCACATTCTCCGGTACTGGACGGGTTCGCCTGATCAACACCGCCAAACGAATCGCCGCTATCGGGCGATGCTTATTGGTGCGGCCACCCGGGAATGGCGCACGCTAATGGAGAGCGAGTTTCGTCTACGTCGTCCGCTTCTTGGACGACCCTGGACCTGTCAAGGTCGCCCTTCCTGATGTTCGCTACTCCACCGTCGAAACCGCCATCTCCGGATCCTGGTGCCTCCAAGCTCACAACGGCAGCGCCCTTTTCAAGGATATTCTTCGCAACATCGACATGTCGCGTGGCGGCGTAGTGAAGGACTTGTTGCCCGATGACTTCGTGCGCACCCATTAAGATGGCATGCTTGGTTGTTTTTGCCTTCTGTTGCTCTTACAATAGGATTAGCGTGTTTTTTTTTCGTTTTCTCGTTTTCTTTCTTTTGGCTTCTATAGTCCGCCAGGTCGAACTTTCTCTGTTCCCTGCCGAGATTTTGCCAGCTATTGTTTGGGGTCGCGTCCCCTTTTCTTCTTTGCTTCGCTTCCGAAACATTTGGGTTCCGGCCTTTTTGGTACGTTGTGGTGCTTTTGTACGTTTTCGACGTATTTTTGTCTCTACGCCTTCTCTTCTTAGAGTTTGCGGACTGTAGGTGTTTCGTGACCTTTGTTGTCGCTCCCACGCTACCGTGATGATTGTTTGGCGTATCTTATCGTTTTGTCGATACAGGCCTTTTCACCGTTCCGACGACGTTCCTTTTTTTCGTCGTTTCGACGGCGTTAGTTTTTTTTTTTTCGTCGTTCCGACGACGTTCCTGTTTTTCGTCGTTCCGACAACGTTCGTTCCTCTTCGTCGCTCCGGCGTCGCTTATTTCTTCGTTTCTTTCGTGCCCTGTTTTCCCCTTTCTCTTAGGTTCCGACCTGTTATGGTATTTGTAGCCTTCGCCTGTTGCGGCTGTCCCGTTTGGTTCCTTTCTATTGTCCCACTTTGTTCCTTCCGGTACCTTCTTTTTTTTAGAGGTCAAACGATGGTCTTGCGACTCATCGAGTGAGAGGTGTGGGAGGGTGAATTGTGGTATTTTGGAGCTCCGCATCCTCGATACTTTCATTTGGAATTCGACAAGTAATTGTCAAGTTCCAAGATAGACGTATCTGCGTATGAGAACCTCCAGGGTGTGCTAGTGTTAGGGGATTTGAATGTGTAAAGTACCAACGGTAGTGCGGGCAATGCCCAGAGGAAAGTGCGGGAGATGTAACGCCCGATTGAAGGATAAAGCAGGGGACAGGACCTTGGCAGCCCCTGTTAGAGGGAGCTGGTCTGCCCCCACATGCTCAGTCTACCACAGAGAGCAAGCAATCAGCATGCACTGCTGTCCAAAGAGATGAACCAACAAGTGAGTCTTCACCAAGGAAGGGTCTTCGGGGATTGCTACGCGTGTCTATACCATTACAGTACAGGTCTCAGAATGCTTGAACGGCGGCACTATGGAGGACGGAGGTGTCGTCGAGGCCTCCATCCAAGGAGCGCGAAAGCAAGAACCGTGGCCGTTGAAGCTTGGCTAGATACATGAAGGGGGTGGGTGGTGAAGGAACTGCCAGAGGCTTGTATCTCTTCATTTTCAATCTAGGTGCTTGAACGTCAGTTGTTCAGTAACCAGAGGCAGGACGTGGTCACACCATAACAAGAGGGGTAGTGCCAAACGTTTTATGTCCCTTCATTTTGACTCGAGCGGCTTGAGCGTCAGTTGTGCGGTAGGCAGAGGCAGGACGTGATGACTTCATAACAAGAGCGGTAGTGCCAATAGCTTTTGCCCCTTCATTTTCACTCTACGTGCTTGACCGCCAGTTGTCAGGTAGGCAGGACGTGATCCCTTCATAACAAGAGGTATAGCGTGCCAAACACTTGCGTCCATTTTTTTCATTCGAGCGGCTTGAGCATCGGTTGGTTGTGCTGTAGACAGAGGCAGGGCGTGATCACTTCATAACAAGAGGGGTAGTGCCAAACGAATGACCCTTCATTTCCACTCGAGGGGCTTGAGTTCAAGTTGTGTGTAAGACAGAGGCAGGACGTGATGACTGCATACCAAGAGGGGTAGCGCCAAACACGTCCGTCCCTTCATTTTCATTCGAGGGGCTTGAGCGTTCAGTTGTACTGCAGACAGAGGCAGGACGTGGTCACTTCATATCAAGAGCGTTGTGTTCCTTCGTTTTCACTCTAGGGGCTTGAGCGTCAAGTTGTACGGTAGACAGAGGCAGGACGTGGTCCCTTCGAAACATGAGCGGTAGTGCCAATCGCTTGTGCCCCTTCATTTTCAATCTACGTGCTTGCACGGTAGGCCGTTCAAAACAACGATGGGTAACGTGCCAAACACTTGTGTCCCTTCATTTTCACTCGAGGGGCTTGAGTGTCAGTTGGGTAGACGGAGGCAGGACGTGGACACTTCATAACAAGACGGGTAGTGGGCCAAACGCTTGTGTCCCTCCATTTTCACTCGAGCGGCTTGAGCGTCAGTTGTGCGGTAGGCAGAGGAAGGACGTGGTCACTTCACAACAAGAGCGGTAGCGCCAAACGCTTGTGTCCCTCCATATTCACTCGAGCGGGTGGAGCATCAGTTGTGTGGTAGACAGAGGCAGGACGTGATGACTTCATAACAAGAGCGGTAGTGTGTCCCTTCATTTTCACTCGAGCGGCTTGAGTGTCAGTTGTGTGGTAGACAGAGGCAGGACGTGATCCCTTCATAACAAGAGGGGTAGCGTGCCAAACGCTGGTGTCCCTTCATTTTCCCTCGAGTGGCTTGAACGTCAGTTGTGTGGTAGACAGAGGCAGGACGTGGTCACTTCATAACAAGAGGGGTATTGCCAAACGAATGACCCTCCATTTTCCCTCGAGCGGCTTGAGCGTCAGTTGCGCGGTAGACAGAGGCAAGACGTGATCCATTCATAACAAGGGCGGTAGTGGCAAACGCCTGCGTCCTTCATTATCACTCGAGGGGTTTGAACGCCGGTTGTACGGTAGACCGCCCTCCCGCACCCAATTACTGAAGATGACACCAAATGTCTACGGGCGCGCGCGAACAGGAGAATGAAGGTTGTGGCCTCATGGACGTCGACGGAGGGCAAGAGGAGGCCTAGGAATCCACTGGCGGGGCAGAGAGGGAGAGTGGACAAGAGTCTTTGTCCGACCCGTTCGACAGCGAAGGTTGGTGCAGGCACTACAGCACATCGCTGGGTGCTGCCGACAACTTAGTCGTGCTTGACAGAGGATTGTCGTTATTCTCCAACGCGGCGGCCGCGATGGTAGGTACCCAAATTATGAGATGGCGTTTGAACATCTGGATCGTGTCGTCAAAGGGACGTCAGGCACAAAATGAAGAGTGGGTGGACGGGTAGGCACGGATGTCAACAGAAAACCCTGAAGATTAGATCACCACGGTCGGTTGTAAGCTGAAGGGTTTCACCGTACATATCATCATGTCTCGCGATGGCTCATGCTGCCGCTCATCTTTCTCTGCATGCGGGTCGCGCGCAAGCATGACGCGGTTCCATTTTTCCGCGCAGATCAAAAAGGCGATGAAAGGCAAGCCACGATCCGATCAACCTCGAGAAAGGCTTCACGTTCCCTGAGGAAGGCGATGGAGGTGCAACATGGAACTCGGTTCTGAGCCAAATCGAGAGAGAGCTTCATCGCCAAGGTTTCGAGGGGAAAACCACGGCGGTCAGAGGGGAAAAGGTGTGTGAGCATATTGTTCATCACGCTAGAGTATGTAGTAAGGCAAAAGGACACCGGGCTCCGCAGCTTTTAGAGGGAAGGTAAACGCGTCCAATCGAACAGATCGCAGGTGCAACGTCTCGGTGTGGACGGGTCGAGATACGGTATTCCGCCCACCGACAGCCGAGGAAGAACAGGAACGCCGAAGTCAGGACGTCATGGACAAAGAAGGTGCGACCCACGCATGCTCCCCTTTACTTCTTGTGTTAAAATATACCCGAAACTCCTTTGGTATCTCCGGGATGACACCGCAAGACATTGGATATGCCTTGGAGTTTACGCGCATGGCCTTGTTCGGGTGTTACTACTCCCCTACTGATCTCCACCCCAATGGTCTCATGTTCGTATTTCTCGTCTTTTTCGTTCCAGGTCGGCTGCGAGTTCCCAGTTGTCGTTACCTGGAACACGACGGATCCCGCGACGATCCAAACGGTAACGGCATCGAATAAGCTCCAACCGCGTTACAAAAGTCGGTTATGGTGCTAACACATTCGCGTCCATTGCTTGGAGTAGCCTTTCCTCGGAGTAGGTGCCACACAAGAGGTGAAGTACAGACTCAACGCGATCATCCGGAGTTGGTGGCGCATTTCCGGGTAGGAAATGATAGCAAGAATATAGATTCTTCCCACCACCATCGAGGTGCAGTGTTTTCAAAAACAAGCAGAGCGTGCAAACGAAAATCTACTAAATGCGTTTTGTGACCTCAACCTCCTGGTGTCTGTTCAGGTCCACCTTGAACACCACGCTGACTGTGAGATGCAATAAGTTGCGAAGCAGCTCAAGGATGACAACGTGATACCGTTTGAAAAAATGGAAATGGGCGGATGACATTGAAACGGCAGATATTGAAACGGCAGACAATCTCCACTTATCACAAGAATCCTTCGCTGCGTCAATGTTCAGTTGAAGTCCCTCAGGGGTATCAGCCATCCCAACAAATCATCCGCAAACAGCACTCCCGCCACCGAAGTTCCCCTACCTGTACTCCTTCCCCAACTGCCTCTACGACCTTCAATAGATCGTTGATGAACGCCTGGAACAATGTTGGGGACAAAGTGCAACCTTGTGTGACCCCCTGTCCAATGTTACAAACTTTAGACACTTCTCCGTCTATGTAGCATGACTGAGTTTTTCGTACACTCTGTCATCTTCTTCAGCACTCTCCACAATTTCCACTTTATCCAGTTGTTTCCACAGCCGATTTCTCCTTACTGTATCGTGTGCCTGTCGCACGTCCAAGAAGAAGCAGTATATTTGGTTCCCCAGCCCTCTTTCTCCCTTGGATGACTCTCCGAGGGAGAAAGACACACCCAAATCAAGGTAGAATAATTGCTTGTTTGTTCCTGTACATCGCAGTCAAAAGCGCAAGATGCAAAGCTCAACAGGAAACCTTGAAGCTCTCAATGAGTGACATTAATTTGTTAGCCCATTGATCGTGATCATGATCGGGTCACAGTTATGTCCCGATCATGACCCGATCATGGTAATAATTTCGGTTATGACCCGGTCATGACTCGGTCATGATCCTGACTAGGCTCTCAGTGACCGGATCATGACCGGATCATGACCGAGTCATGACCGGGCCATGACTTCGTTTGTTGTTTCTCACTTTCGCAGGAATTTTCGCCCTGACTGCTGGGTCATTACCCGATCATGATCTAGCCATGGCCGAGTCGTGATTGTGTCATTGTGTCATGACTGGGTCACGGTAAATGCACCATGACCGAGACATGATCTTGTCATCACCCAGCCGGTCTGTCTAAGGATATATTGCATCAACGCCAGCCCTCTAGCGGCACCCCCACCTAGAACTTATCCACGCAGCGTCACCCTACCACCTATCGTGTGGGTTCGGGGTTAGGATTGGGGTTGATGCAAGCGTTTCAAGCCGGTTTCATGCCCCTGCCAAACCACATAATCTGTTGTTAAGGAGAACCAGAATTGCATTAGTCATGACCGAGTCATGAACTGGCCATGACTCGGTCATGGCTTAGCCATGACCAGGTCGTGACCGAAACATGACCGAGGCATAACTTCGGTCATGATCGAGATCATGACTCCATCTCGAAGACTTGGTCATTACCCGATCATGACCAAGAACATGTTGTTGTTGTTGTTGTCTTCACATTAAAAACCGTTCCGATCTCTCTCTACCCAGTACCTTCGTATGTCCGTACTGATCCAACACTCGACGCGGTCGATTCCCGTGGTCACAGGCTGTTAACTAACCCTAAAAAGTTACACTCAAATAAACTGGCCCCGAGGGGTCCGCAAGTCAATAGAAATCAACGACAGATATTCTGGAATCCTCCACTCCCTCTGCGCGCTATGCGAGGTACTAGGAGTCACTATCATGGGCCGGAGAAAAAGGGGTACGTCCCCTGGTTCAATCTTGGTACTTCACAACGCAAGCAGAGACAAGGCCATCTGGCACAGAAAAAAAGAGAAAAAAAGAGAGAAAAAGAGAAAAAATAAAAAAATGTCAACAGTAAGAAAAAATAAAATGAAAATAAAATGAAAAGGAGCGAGGACACAAAGGGACCAGGCCGAAATAACAAGAAATAAGAGGCAGAAACAGGGTCGTGATCAGGTAATGACCGTCATAACCGATTCATGATCGGGTCATGACCGAGTGATGGTCGGGTCATGATTCAGTCACAATCAAAAACCCAATGATGTCAAAACCCCGCTGGCTGCTGCCATACGTATCTTATATCAAGTCCATCTCGCCCGTGGATCGAGAGCAGGAAACAATACCTTTTGGATCACTTTTGGGCGTAAGGCCAGCATCATGGATCACATCCTCCACGTTTTCAGCGGCGGGTTTATCCCCCAAAATCTCTGCAGGAAGAGTGCGCCATGCCACCACCGTTGCCACACCCAGGGAAAGAGCGGATGAATAGAAAACAAACCGGTGGTCGACCCAATCAGGGTTGTCAGAAGAAATTGACCACGCGAACAAGACCCCGGAGCCAACGGCACTCGCGAACCGACCGAAGCTCTCAGCTGTGCCGTATAGCCCGCTGAGCTTGCCCCGCAATCTGGAGGGTACGATGCTAGTCGACGCCACTGCCAACGCGATGCCCACCTTTGTTCGAGAGGTCACGAGCGGGAAACGTTATGAGTGTTCGTACGGTAGTGAGCCAAGGCAAGCACGAAATGGAAGTTGCCCCAGTGGAGATAGGAGGGAGCGCGCACGGCAATATTAAGGCGGGCAACATCATACCCATCAAGACGTAGATTCTGCTTCCTCGATTCGTCGCGTGGCGTCGTATGTACCATGGTGTGCAGCAAGGGAGAGGCTTTCAGTGACGCAACAGAGTTTTTCGTCGCGTTTGAATGGCCCATTTCCATGCGTTTCTCTTCGGGGACTCACCGCTGCCAAGCAGCAGTTGGCGACAGTCACACTCGCAACCAACGCTGCGAACAGCGTGGTGTGGTTCCAGCTGAAGAGCTTGGCATTCGGGGTAGCAAGGAAGGTGCAGATGCCTAGAAGACAGCCTGTACGCATCCACGTCACCGCTCCAAGAATCTTGATCACCGACGGAAATATGAACACCTGAGCCACGACCATAATACAGCCCGACAAGAACAGAACCTGTTCGGACGGAAGCGCAAGAACGATCGCGCATTCATTCATTATCTGGCATGATGGTGAATACTAACGTGAATATGGAAACCCCGGGAGCACCCAAGTCGGAATCGATGTTCAGCAAGCCGGGAAATACAATACAGTCGTGGCTCCGATTTCAGGGGGTGGTGTGACAAAGTCCCTCGACCCTCTTACATCGAAGCCCCGTCTCATATGGCACCCTCTGATATAGGAGCCACGACTGTTGTACTGAGGTGCCGTCAACCCGTCGATTATCCGTTTTCAGGCAAAAAAAAAACATCTTCTCGTCGTCTCCACACCTTGCCGATCTCCATGGTGCCCCAGTCCAGCCCCCCAACACCCACGGTGGAGAGCGCCCAAAGAGGAAACACCTCTTCAAAGCCCGCTAGGAGGCTCTATCGCATCTCGGTCCGTCGGGTTGAAGGCGTCACGGGGGGGGTTGGCGGACAGGCCGTCAGTTCAGTGAATGGCATCGGTGCGCGTTGGTGCAGGGCCCAAACGGTTTCGGTTCGACGTCCGCCAAGAAATAAGAATGTACAGACGCCGAGACATCTCAGGGAGCAGTCTATTCTCAGCATGGCGGAGCGTTTCGTTGCAGCTCGTTCGTGCAGATATACCCGCGTCGTGAAAACTCGTGAATTATGCCAAATGAAAACCCGTATTCCACTCAGCCCGGTGAATTTATGTGTTGTTTTTTTCGAGTTGGGACGTGTCATATGTGATGCATGTCGAGGGGTTTCAAGCATTCCCGTTCCCATGCAACCCCCCACGTCAAACTTAAATCGAAATATCTTCGGAAACGCACCTTTAAGGATTCGATGTTTCTCTGATCGGCGGGTGACCTTAATGGTACTCTGGTGGCATGGAATGTCGATGAAGATCGTCCTGCGACCCCAATCTGTCCCCCCTCAGCCCAAACCAAACCGACAAACAACGCATTGTGGCTCCCACCTCGTCTGCTTCTTGCAGAACGTTCAGGAGATGGAAAGCATCCCTCTGAACAATATGGGGTACACCGGGACCTGATCTGAGTGACAGATTCGATTCAGATCCCCGTATAGCTTAGCCCGTCCAAGAATTATCCGGATACTTCCACGCAAGCCCAACAGCCAACATAAAGCATTAATGATCAACTAGTTCGCTCATTCCACAGTACTTTGAGGGGGCTGCAGCGGATGAATTCGTGCCGAATATGTTCGCCTTCTGTTGTCTCCCCGATTTTACATGCGAGAGAACCATATCCGACTCCCCACCAAATCGGCAGCCCGCGCGTCTCACCTGCACAACGCACACGAGAAACAAGAGGGGCTTAACCCTCGGCACGGACAACAAGCCGCCAGGGCCGCAGAGCCCCTGCTCTTCTCGATTGCTGGTGACGGGTGGTTCACGGGCATGGAGGCCACCTTCCTTGTGCTTCGCTCGGCCTCCGGAGTCATTCACGCCGCGGGTCTCCTGTGCTTCTTGCTGAGCAGAGACGTCCCCGTCCTCCAGGGACCTGTAGGCTAACTTCCCGCCTTGTGGGGGATGTCGGGCAACCGCTCGATGCCGCGCGGGGGAGCTCTCGGCGGAGCTTTCGGCGGAATGGCCGGTCGTGTCCTCGCTGCTACTCTCGCTGAAGGATGGACACACAACGCAGGGTAGGAATGCGCCGGGACCAAGGTTGTTGAGTTGTGAATAGCGCCCATGCCTTTGGAGAGTCGTGCGTGACCCGTGGAGTACACGCGCCTGAAAAGTTACCCTAAACATGCGCGACGTTCTCTGCTTTCTCGCGACTTTGCTCTGTCCAAACGTCTGCCTAGCGCTCGATGTCCCAACCAAGCCTCTCACTTCAGTAAGACAGAACCACGAGAAACCTGGCGATGCGTGTCCACAACAGCATCCAATGAACGGCACGCACGTCCCCGGCTAAGCAAATCCTGTTGCACAGCCACCTGCCCTTTGAAGCACAGGCCGGCGTATATTTTCACCTACGAAATCTCGATCTTGAACGGGTCTTCTCGAAATCCTTAGTTTCGGGAACGTAGGCAATCACTGTCGGCAGGAGTAGGAGCGCCACACCCATCCCGACGAGGTTCGGAAGCAGGAACGGAAACCTGGATGGGATGTGCGAGTGGGGCGACCAACCGAAAAACACGTGTAGCCGGGGCTTCGTGTGAAGACAAGGGAAAACTCAACTTGACATCCCGATGAACCACACGGAATGGGAGAGCATCTGAAAAACCAAGAGCCAGCTTGCTAAGTGAGTATCCAGCATCGGATCAGGATGATAGCCTCGCGTTTGTTCCGCTACTGAAACACACCGTTGGGCCTCGACTATCTTAGTTGCCACGCCGCGTCGAATTCCTCGCTCCTCGGCGCTTTCAAGGTTTCTGCGCGCAAGCGGTTTGGTGTACCAATACGTGCCATTTACCACGAAGGATGCTTATGGAGACCTTCATCACTCGACAACCCCGGACGAGAAACTGGGTTCGGACAATGTGACCAACTGGTTTAGCAAGTGGCACACAGAGCGTCGTCAGGCGACAGCAACCCCCTCTTCCTCCAGAACGTTCGCTCCTATAAAATGTACCACAGATAGGTATGAGATCGGGCATGTCGGTACATACACGATGGGATTGCGTGAAAAACCACTCACCTCCCGAACAGACCCGTGGCAGAAAACACGCTCGGGTAGTGATCAACCGGCTGCACCAGGAGTCCCCCCATAGCCGAGCCGAAGACTATAGTACTAGCTCTGGCACCTGATGTAAGAAGCAGCGGGGGGAGGGTGCAAGACCTTGAGGAAGAGAATTTCCGCGACCTTTCCGCAGCCTGTACAAAGTCAACACCCTACTAGAGTCGTTGCGAGGGCCGCGACGCCCCTACGCGTTAACCGAAGAGAGCGTGAATCCTTGCCCCACTACGTTTCGACATCAGCCACAAGTTGAGGGCCCATCGACGCGCCCCCTCGCTCAGGTTTTTCTGGGCACCCCTCACCGTCGATGTAGGCCATCGCTTGCACCACGTGCGAATTTGTTCCGCACACTTCGTACACGGTGGTCCTGACCGCGGGCGTGATGCCGTTCATGATCCCGAGGACGAACCTGGGAGCGCCAACCGCAGGCAAATGACAACGTTTCTTGGAATACGCGCTCAATTGCGGCACGGTTGGAAATCGCCCCAAATACAAGCAGCGCGTGTCACCCAATGCGGAATCCTGCCATAGTTTGGAGACGCCCTGAGATGAACACGAAGAACCGCGATGAGCAGCGCAGTTTTCTTCAGATTGCCACGAAAAGCGCTATTCTTCCTACTCAATGACCAGTCCAGTGCGGGTTGTTGGTTGCTTTGAGAGATCTGTTCGCTGTTGATTACAAGGAAACGGAAGCAGCAGCAGAAAACCTCCAAGGACGACATCTTCCTATGATATTCTCCAACCCACCGCGGACAAACGTTTTCCCAGGCTTTTGGGCTGCCCGGCTGCTCAGAAGCAACGGGCACTGATGACTGTTTCGGCGCACACAGGTCATACGCGCGCCGCCACCGTGCACCTTCCACAACTACTGCCAGGTCCCCACCGTGGCCGCAACCCACCTGGACGAAATGGCGACCTCGTAGGTGGTGGACAGACCGAATGTCAGCGACAGCACCGCAGTAGCCGATAGCCCGACGAGAATCACGGGTCTCCTCCCTACGGAATCGGAAACGTACCCCCACAAGTATCCGCTCAGAAAACGTCCAAGCGTGAAAGCGCCGGCCACGTAGCCGGCATAGAATCCTGTGTGGGGAATCACCATCGTGGAGTTTGGAAGCAGAAGATCAATACCGACTGCAGCGAAAATTCAAGCAACACCTCCGCGGGGGAGATCGCAGCGCCCGCAAGGCGTGAAACGGTGCACAGGGTCCTCAAATAGCTGTCGCGACTCATGAAAGCATGTATGAGGAATTAGTTCGGCACCGGCCATTCCTCTTGGACGAATAAAGAAGGCGATGTTAAGGTTTAAAAAGGCTCACAGGACAGAGGCCGGGCACTGTCTTGCACTCGTAGGGGGTGGGCCACTTCTCCCTAGTTTGTTTGAGATGGACGCCAGGCCAACAACGAAGAGCTCAATACTCACAATTACGTTAACATTGACCGGAGATTCGACATGCCGCAAGAAGGAGGGCCTCCCCAGCTCTGCAAGAAGCAGGCGCTGGCGGTGCGGAAGTAAGTGTGTTTTAATATTGCAGTAGTATTGGACGGGGCTTCAATTTGGTGGAGGACAGGCAACGTTTGGGCACAAATCGACCGAGATCGGAGCAACTTGGTGTCGGCAGCACCTGCTGCATGCTCGTGTTTCGTGCTTGAGAGTGCCGGTCACCGACACAGCCAACCGTCAACGCAGAAGACACCAATCAAGCTGACATTTGCGGAGGGCTTCCAAAGTAGTACAAGACGGCCGATGGGGTGATTTCTCGCGTCTCGGGCGTTCGGCTAAAAAAAGTGCGTGGTTCAGACCTTCGGACTGAAGGTGATCATTCATTCAGTCAATCATTCACGTTGTATTTTTCCGTTCTGTGAGACCTCCAGAGACCGTATCGGTCTCTTAGAGGAATGACTCCACTTGATGTGTGTCCACAGCAAGTGCGTTGTTAATAATTGGCCATAGCACGGACGTTCGCCTCGCTCGGCGGAATGTTCAGGCCTTGCGCATTTCTTGTGATCGTGTCTTTTAGCTGCAGTATGGTCCTCTCGTACATCATACATTAGACAGCAGTAGAAGGCATATATACACTACAAGCGGATCTGAGTACATTATCTTTTACATACATATCCACGCCGGAGCTGCATGTATGTCCGGCAGCACGAAGTATCGATAGAGCGATTTGTTCTAGTACAAAGTGCAGAAGGACTATACGACTCTATTGTAGAGTCTTCCTGTTGGGTATCGCAAATGCAAGGGAGGCCACCGGCAGTCCAGTGCATGCATCAGCACCAACCGCAGCGGCAATGTGGACAAAGGGTGCCGTGTGCTGTGTGCATGGGTTTGATGTAACTTTTGAACGGTTTCATCGACGGAGAGACAAAACAAGCTTGCCGGTGCAACATCCCTTGTCAAGGACAACAGATTGTGACAGATTTATGTTTACATATACTGTACGTATCGATATCCCTTGCCAAACAATAGATTTTGAACGTTCTTCCTCGACATCCCTTGTCAAGGCAAGTCAAGGACAAAAAATATTTTCAAAGGTTCTGCCGATATCCTTGTCATCCGCAACAGATTTGCGACGGTTTCTCTACCGATATAAGTTGGACGTAACAACAGACTGTCAACGGTAATATCGATGTCCGTTGTCGAAGGCGGCATTGGATTCATGCAAATGTTGTCGTTCTACACATGTATCTACATATGACGTCTTACCGTAGGTGACGTAAGATACCACTCCCCCTGTACGATTATTATGTATGAAAGCCCGAACGCTCCACGTTGAAGAGGCTACATACACCCAGCAAGACATTGTAGGAAAGCTCTCGACGAGACGGCTCCAAGATCAACAATATCGGCACCGCCACTCTTTGTGGTGTTGGTCCAGGGGGTGTGGTATCTTGTGTCACCTACGGTACTGTCTGCTGTGATGTGTATGTGTGTGCACACACACCACAACGAACGGTCGTTCGTTCCAGGATTATTTGTTGTTGTTGGTTATCGACTGCCACCCGCCACCGCAAAACAGCAACGCAGATAGATTATTGCAAGGTATTGAGTCGGCTACCCCGCGGCTCATTACCCCGCCCTATCTACAGCATCACACAGCAGTAGTGCTGGTAGAACATACGTAGGTGGGTCTATTGTCCAGTGTGTGTAGACCATTGCGTGCGGTAATTACCGGTGCACGGCGATGACACGAGTCACTGGTAAGAGTGAGATGCATACCAATAATTCTGTCAATTACCGGACAAGCATGGATCACCATCATGGATGAGGAGGGTTACTTGTTTTGTTCTTTCCTGATATCCAGCCCCGAGGAACGTTGTTGATGATCACCATGGGACGAGGAGGATAAGATGAAAGTTGTTGAATACATGTCCTTTCCGCGCTGATACCTAGACCCGAGGAACCGCTCTACGCTCTACGTACAGGCCACATACGTATACACATATATATGGTATGCATATGGCTCTGCCTGTGTCTGTGGGTTTAATGCGTTGCAAATGCACACGATTACATACCAAAATTGTTTGCCTCGGAAGAGACCTGAACGTCCAGAAACACAGCAATAAATATCGCCCCGGTATCGAAGACAGACGCGGGGAGAGCGGGGGGGGCAGATGAAGCCAACCAGGTCATTAGCTCACCGGATTTGTTGGTTGACTCCAGGTCCAACAGCTCCTTCGCCATTGTCCCCACGTACGGGATTAGGCTTATGAATGTGTAGGAGTGTATCGACATACAGAGCGCCAGCACAATGATGGCGCGAATGGGAAAGGTCGAGACATTTCCGCTGACTGGCCCATAGGGAGCACTGGGAGTAGCTTCCATCCTCCCGTGTTAGGAATACTGTTCAGGTGGCCTTCTTGTCCAACCCTGTCCTGCTGCTATGCCAGATGGGGAAGAGATACTGCGGAAGAAGGGGACACTGATGGGGAAGAGATAATGCGGAAGAAGGGGACACTGCTGTTCACGCATTGTCACTGCTGTCACAGCAGCAGGTGCGGGATGCATGTACATGCTCTGGATCTTTTGAACGGGTAGACTACTGCTGTGTCATTCTGTCTGTATTTGTGTATCATTGCGTGCACTTGCTCGGAAATTACTATTATTTCTCTTGCACTTTTTTAGCCGAATTATAGTAGAGAGAGATCGGAACGGTTTTTAATGTGAAGACAACAACAACAACAACAACAACAACAATTTGGCTCTGGTTTTCGGATACGATGGTTGGGAGTGCATTGCACACACGTGAAATTGCTGAATTTTGCCTACGTGCAGGCCAGAAGACCTAAAGTAGAGGGGCGGAAAAACAAAAACGAAGAGGTCACATCAGTCCCAGCAAACACAACAACAGGGCTGATGCACAGCCTCGCAGTCGGCCTGGTTTTGCACCCTGCTTCTACTCCTCCAGCTCTCGCTCTGTGTCTGTCTGTATCTGCTTGTCGGTCTCAGTCTGGCTCTCTCTATCTGTCTGTCTCTCTGTGGCCTGTGATTCTTGTGACACCATATGCATAGCTTCGTTGAGCGGCGGGCGGGGAAAAAAAACAAATCGTGACCGTGACAAAAAAAACATACGGGCCTTTCTTGTGGCATATTTAGAAACGCAAGATTACGTCGACCCAGCCAAAAGCATTCACCGGTGTGGTGGTCGCGCGTGGAACTTGTCTCATGGCGAGATTGGTTCGGATCCGTCGATGCCCTCGTGTTTTGTCTCCCCGACAATAAATCAGGGCGGCATCAACTCCCATCGGGCTGTGGACGGACGGACGCTCCACGTGGCGTTTAAAAACCCAACAAACAATTAATTTAAGTCAAAACACCTTACATAGTCTACATATTCTTGTCCCGATCTTTTCTGATGCCACACCCAATAGGGGGTTGCTTCTGGATGATGATGATCTTTTCCAATGCTTGTGTAACGAAATCGACGTTCCTCCGCACATACGATCAGTTCAAGGCGAAGTAGCAGGCAACCCCCCACAGGATAACAATGACGCTACGTAGCATGGTGTCTGAGACGATTGAGGCTCATCCTTGTATCGAGGCGGTTAGGGTTTCCCGAGGCGACGCAACTACGCGGGTAGATTTTCTTCTATTTCGTCAGTGCTCCCGTGGTTGACAGAGTGCTATGGGCAACACGACGATCCTTCCAGTTGTCCATTGGAGATTAAACTTACTTGACGTGCAATTCAGCCGCGAGGCGTGCTGGCGTCCCCCCGCGGTGGTCGCATAATAAAAACACACACAGAAAGACTACCCATATGATGCAACTGCAGTATTTTTGCCGATGTACGAAACCCGCGGAAAAACAAAACCCGCCTGGCAAAAGAGTGAACCATTTTCTTTTATGATGACTGCAATTATCGTCATTTTATTATTTCTTGCTCCTTTTTCCAGTCTCTGGGTACCTCGTAGTATGCGGGCCCTTCGCGTCCATTTTTTTCGTATACCTTTTTAGGGTAAGCTAGAACTGAAGCACTCTCTGTCGGGAAAAGCTCCAGCTTTGTGAAACGGAAGAACGTGCGCCAACATCTACTACCCGACAATGCTCGCCTGACGCATCACCATTTGGCCACGCTGCTGCAAGGGTTTCTCAGCACACACATACCGCGCAATCCGCACCCGCTCGGCGTTATGTGTGCTCTTCGTCGTCCTTTCTTGGGGTAAACGACCCAGCCTGGAGCTCATTGTGCTGACGACCGCTTCTTTTGCCCACAACGGGAATAAATAAATAAATAAATAGGTGCCCTCTGCCCGTACCCATCCAAACATCAAGCACCTTCCTTGTCACGGCAGAGTGCAGCGACAAGCGCCACGCACGCACGCACACACGCACGCACACGCACACGCACACATCATTTTGAAGGGCGAGACTAGCTCATACCCCACCCCAACCGTTCCGATAGCAAACGACAACGGTTGCCAATGGATCGCAAGGAGGACGGTTCGGAGGAGGAGGAGGTACACATCAACTTGCGAAAGAGCGAGAGTTGCCATTGGTAGAGATAATGGTGGAGAAGAAAGCGAGGGCTCCCATCCCTTAGATCTTCCAGGGCAATGTTGGTAGACCGAGTTTGTTAAAGAGTTAGTTCCTGGGAAGACCGTGGTGCAGCTAGTAGCAATCTCCCAACGCTGAGCGAAGTCGACCATGAGGTAAATCAGTACAGCGCGATGATGCTGACATGGGAGAACGACATGATGGAGCTGCAACGCCGCCTGACAAGATTGAGTCTTCTCCTTGTACTTCAGAAGCAGGGCACTGCTAATGTCGTCCAACTCCTCCGCCCCCCCGAACCCTCACTTAACCTCTTTTCATTGGTCACCCGATTAATTTGCACGGTCGATGCTAATCAAGAACACACGCGCTTGTGTGAGGAAGGAGAACGAGCGGCTGCTGCAGCCACAGCCGCTGTAGCAGTCCTCGCTGACGATGGGCACCTCTGTGTGTGCCCGCCAGTTCAGATCGCTCTTTGTGTGTGTGCATGTGTTGTGGCCTCTCCTCGGGTTTTGCCGAAGGCACGTCGCCTGAATCACGGCGGGCATTGTGCCGAAAAACAAACCCATGCGCTGGTGCCACATGTTATGCCTCCAATAGAACCCGGCTGTGTCAAATCCTCAGGTAAACCTGCGCATGCGTACGGAGGTGGGGGGTTACACGTATCCCCAGAGACTGCGCAGCAGCAGATTTAGTCTGGAGCCTCCTCATCAAGGAGAACAAACACAATAAAATATTCTGGCCGGTTACAACCGCCCGGGGGGCACGTTTGGATTTAGAGACACTCGGAGTCGCCGGAGAAATGCGACAAATGCAGGGGCTAGGGAGATGATAGTTTATGTTGACCGGCGAACATCACACCAGGCAGGCGAGAAGGAGGGAGAGACCATACTCATATTTCACGAAGGGTGCTTCCTTGCGATCTGCCGTGCAAAGAGACTTGTTGGCAGAGTACCCAACTACACGTGAAAAAGAATCATGTTGTTATACACGTATATACGCTGCCGTGACCCCTACCATCGGATGTTGTCGGGGGGTGTGTAGCACCGCAAGGGCTTTTTTTCGGCATAGTATTGCGGAAAAATCGTCAATCGAAACGTACGGGGTGGTTTTCGGTAGGCTACGTGGCGAAAATCGAGACACACTCGACCGCACACCTGGGTGAGAAAGAAAAGCGACTACAGCAGCACTGGCTGCAAACTAGTCTTCCCCTGTTGATCATTCTAGACAAGATCGGTGGGTGCCCATTGCTCCAAGTATCACGCCTCCGAGGCTCACCGGTCTAGAACCATCTTTAGTCTTCTTGTCCGGGCGGCTCATTGAGCCAGACGGCATCCCTCGCCCGTGCCACCCTCTTGCTCTCATTTTTGTATTTTTCGAAGCGCCGCGCTTCGGATTGACCGTCGAGCGCATGGCATTCACATAGCAACCGCATCCGCACACGATAGGCCTCCCGTTCTGTAAGGACTTCAACATTGCGCCAGGTGCAGTGCCGCGGGATTGAAGAGACATGGAAGGGGTGAGACAAGATGTGTGGAGCAGGACAGAGAGGGGTGTGGCAGACGGGAAACGCAACCTTGATGTTGCTCTTGCCTGCTCTGGCAGATGCGGCACAAGTCGGAACAGAATGCCAACTCTTTGAAACTCCAGCTGGAGTGAGATGTAAGGGGGCGAAGACAAAATCAAGCTCCTGACGGCTGCATAGAGCACAGCACACACCAACGTTCCCCCGTGTTTTTTCCGCTCTGCATCTCAGCGACTAATGCTCCAACCCCAGCACGTTCGTTCGCATAATATGCTCCATAACGCGATATTAGCGGTTAATTACTCCCCGCGAGAGAAAAATTGGATGAGAATGTGCGCTGCTGTCGAAGATAAGTCGAATAACGATCGATCGTGGTTTGAAAACATCGTTCTCTGTCATCCGAGCTTGAATCTCTCTTGCACTACGGAAGCGGTAACAAGCTCGTGAGGCCTTTCGCGTTAGCAATTGAAGGCAGGGATACATAAGACGTAGTCGAAAAACAACCAAGGATGTATAGCTTCCTGCAGTGACCTCCTCCTGTGTGATCCCGCCTGATAATTCGAACTGAGATTGAACATATATATCGTACAACAAGGGTGCATAGGACAGGGACGCGATTGTCCTCCCTTCAAAACCCTTGCTGCTACAATCTCCTCGTAGCTCGATACAGACCGAATATGTATCCCCGCACTTGCCGCGAGAAAAAATACATGGCGGTATGTAGAGGTTCAACTATTCAGGGGACGTGGACCACAACGCGCAAATGCATGTGCAGAGTATTCCTTTTACAAACCGGGAAAGTGGGGAACGATGAACGTTCTTCGGGAACCTTTTTGGTTCTTCGGGAACCTTTCTTTGGTCAACATGTGTTGTGCTTCTGGTGTGATATGAGTGTCGTGTGTAACAGACGCGAAATCCCGTGGGACTGCAATGCTGACAATATGGCGCTGCTCGAGGTCTCGGCGCCGGCGCGGTAACTGCTACGGGCGGCACCATCAACCTAGGATAAACAACCATCAAGGTACTGCACGGTGTACCTGTCAGATGGATCGTGTTCTCCAAGATTGGTGTGTAAAATGCTCGAGGCGCCCCCCCCTCGTGTTCCCATCCCCCGTGTTCCCGCCAAGCTCGGTACACTACCCCAACCTCACAGCGCCAACCTCAGTGAGCACGAAATACTAGCGCACCCCCCCCCGCGCGCCTTCCACCTTCCCCGGATTCGTTCCCACCTGAACCAGCCGCTCCAGATAGTGGGTGTCCGACGTGTCCGAAACACAGATCATCGACGCAGAGCCAACTATAGCTCTGGCAGCACCCATGGATCTTTCGTCAGTCGCTACGCGGAACACCAGTTGGTTTCGGTCTGGAAGCTTGCTGTGCTGTGCGAAGTGTTTGAAGCGGAGAATGGAGGGTATGGGATGGATGTCCCATACCGAAAAGCGCTATCGCAAGGGAGTAGTCGTGAACCAAAATTATTGACAGACTACCGGACTGAGCAGGGGTAAACGAAAAACAATTTCCTGGACCCACACTCCACTTTCTTCATTTTGGGCCGGCCGGAGACGGGGGGGGAGGGTCGGG
>FN649737.1:2258806-2269277 GCA_000310025.1 Ectocarpus siliculosus
CCCCCCCCATCTTGTGTCTCTCCGCGGGTCTAACCGCAAACCGAACCGCAGCCAAATGCTCGACCAAGTTCTCGGCGACCTCCTGAAGGTTGAAGAAGCGGGCGACGACGTTGAGGTTCTCCGGAGATCGCTGGCACCGATCCGGACCCTCGGCAAGGACGCCGCTATCCTTGCGAGAGCAGCCGCGGAGAGCGGTGCGTCCTCTTCGCTGCTCGAGTCCGCTCAGGCACAGGTACGCATATCCACCCAGTCCTCTTTTATTTATTTATTCTTAATTTTAATCCATCTCTTTCCACAGATTAGGGTCTAGGATATTTGGTACCAATGAATTTAGCAGAGCACTGCCTGTGCTTCCTGTGGGTAACAGGCTCTACAAGATACGTAGTTCGGTGGCCATTTTTTTCCTAGTCGCCGTTCTGTGTTTTTAAATTATTTTTCGCCGTCGTTTAGCCTTGGTTCCACAATCCCAGGTGTTCTAGCGTAAGCAGACCTCACCCTCCCTGAAGAGTTTTTTTCGTGACGCTATTTAAAGTGTGCAAGTATCGCTTACTCCACACGTCGGCCATCGCGCATCGCGCTCACGCGCAAGTCGGTTCAAAATCCGACCAAAGGTGACCAATAAACACGTCAAACCCGCCGATCGATTGCCATCCTTTCTGTAGACCTTCTATCCCTTCCCGGTCGTATCGAACACGCCTTTGCGCTATGCTGTTTGCTCTCCTGTGTACGGCGATGTGAGTCTGTTCCGCTGCTGCCTTTTACTGAGAAACATCCCTATATATATGTACAACCGGCCAGTTTTTTTTTTTTCGGTTTTCGACTAGAGGCTTCAATGGACAAGTAGGTGACGCTGGTACCATGGCATGACATCCATTCCCGGCGTCATGCCGACATTTCGCCATGCTTGTGCATCTACAACAACCCTCTCGTGTCGCGAACGGCAAATGGTGTAGTGCTACAATACACCGCCCCACCCTTTCCCCCCCCCCCCGCGCAACGGGGGATGATCGCACCACGTTGTGTTAAAATGGTCAAGCTTCCTCGAGGCAGTTACACAGTGCTTACAACTGTCTCTGGAAGTGAAAGCACCAGAAAATAAATTAAGTCATACGTAGCTGTCATCCGTACGCAAGGAAGTAAGCACAAGATGCCGAACACCCTTGGCAGGATGCAGCTCACCCTTCATGCGACTCGCCAAATACCTCACGGCGCTTCGCGCTTGGTGATGTGAGAGCCTGGTCCGGTGAGAACCGGGCGTGCTCCGTCCCGGCTTTGTAGGGATGCGAGGTCAATGGTCAAACGACTACGGCATGCACGACTATGAGTACACCCCCCCCACCCTTTCCCCCGCCGCCCCCATGTGTGCCGTGCTGCCGCTGCTCTCGATGTGCCAACCTTCGTGAGAGAAACAGATCGACGAGACTGTCAGGTCGGGATACTCGGACTGCTCGTTCGCCTCCGTGGCCACCACGATCGAGGAAGAGTTTTGCGAGGCCGTAGACAAGGAGGGGGACCCGCGGTAGAGACAGCGCTGCTTGAGTATAAGTACTCCTGTGTATGGTCGAGAACCAGCTTCCGTGGTAATACAGCACGCTCAGTTGTAGTACTAATATGTACGGTCGAAAACCAGTTTGTGGCGTAATGGGACGCGCGCCGTCACGCGTGTGGAACACCACAAGAGAAAGTGTGAGCAAGTTTCAACGTTGGCCCAAGTTGGCCCTGATGAATGAAAATTATAGAATGGTACTATTCTAAACTACTGTTTCAGCCCCTGTTTGGGAGGTTTCAGTTTCCAGAAAATGGGGGGTTTCAGTTTTCTGGAAAAGGTTCCGTTTATGTTGCGACGTAACAACGTAACATCTAGTCATCGAAGCACAATTATTTTGGATAGTTTTAACCCTGGGGGGCGGCCACATGTGTCTGGGTAGGCCGTTCATTGCCTACGCCGTTACAGTATGCCCTCCTCCTCCAACTTGGATGGGCAGCAGCGATTTAATTGCTGCTGTTGCTCCTCGCTGTCCTGTTGGTCACCGAGCGCAAAGAAAGACTTTAGCTGACTCTTGCTTTGATGGATCGCGCGAACGCTTGATGTGCTTGAGAGAACGCGACCCATCGATCGCGGTTTTACCTGTTGGTCCTGTTGTTCGAGATACTAGGCCAATCGAAGGGATGCGTTGGAAGTCGTTCGCGGTGAGTGAGGAGAGAAACGTGTTTGCCAGAGTGGCGGGAAGTTTCATGTCCTCGAGGTCAGCTAGCTGTGTCAGAATTGAAAGAAGTGAATCGATTCGTCGCCGCCAGCGGGTGGTCGTGTTCCGCTTTCGAGCCATCCCACAATTCTATCTATATACAGTAGTCTAGAGGGCGGGGACTAGGAGCCGATATACAGTAGGTTAGCCTGTGATCACGGGAATCGACGGCATCAAGTGCTAGATCAGTACGGACATAAGATGAAGGCACTGGGTAGAGAGATCGGAACGAACGCTTCATAGAGTGCAGACAACCGCAACAACATATCGTGGGGCTACAGTACGCGGATCGTGCAGTGTACCCCCACTATTACTATCTATCGTCGGATGACTCTCCCTACGACGTCGACAAGAGAAAAGACGTAGTCGTCTTTTCTCTTCTCCAGGTACACGAACAAGAAAATGTGGCTCTAAAATGGGAGGGGGGGCGGTAACGTGGGAGTAAGGTCATATCTCGCGCCGTCGTTCGTCGAGGACTCTACACTCTACATCAACAGCAAAGAGTCGAGGGAAATACCTAACACGGTGTTGTCTGGTGTTTCCTCTCCCGCCCCTCCCTGTAATGTATTGCGTATACATCCAGCACTGCCAAACTTCCGGCGTTTTTCCCGTGGCAGCTTCGTTGTTCCCTTCGTCTCCCACAAGGATAAAGTATCACTTTCTTTCCTTTCCCAGACCCAGTCACACGCAACGGTCATCATCCCCCTTGCACCGTTCCTATGTAAGGAGCACCGCATTATCATCAGGTCTTCCGTGCTTACTGTCTTCGGTGTGTGGCATAAAGAGTATATAGCGGGGTACCACGCGTTGGCGGCATGGAGCACCGTTAGTGGTATGAAGAACACCTACAATACAGAGCAAAACCAATCCCAACGTCCCGACGCCCCGACTTGTCAACGAATATTTTCAGCAACGTCTCCCCCATCAGCGCGTACACGTTGTCTACATATGTGCGGGGGCAACATATGCTACATCCAAGATCCATCCCGTCTGTTTGTGTAACTGGTGTTGTATGTAGTTATATCAAGATATAGACCGCTGTGTAACGGATATAATATCTGTACCTATACAACAAAACTTTGTAGGCCGTCGTCGTCGTTGTTGTTGTTGCTGTTATTTAGTTCTATCAAGATATAGACTTTGCCTTAGGTGCGGAACGTTCGTGGAGCATCCCTTTTGCATGCTCTTTCTCGAATAAATTGAGAGAAGGGAGGAGGGTGACGTACGCGGGGGGGCGAGAGTTTGGTCATATCATGTGCGGATGTGCGGCACACTGCTGTGCGGCGGTCGTTGGCTCTTGCGCGGAGCGAGAGTCGGGGTCTACGCGAATGGGAACAATACCGCCGCATACAAGAATTTTGGTACAGCTTGTGGGGACGCCCGCCTGGGGCTGTGAGGAGACACAGCGGAGCACCCGCTCGCGCTTGCGATCACGAGACCACTTAAACATGAACTTCAAGGCGTGCTGTGGCCTGCTGGCCAGTAGTAAGGACGAAGCAGACCACGACTACGAGGACATGGAGCAGGACCCACTGCCCAAGCCGCAGACGGCGGCAGATCTACGCCGGAAGGTCAGCCACAGCGCGCCGCTTTTGAGAATTGAAATTGTTTTTTGTTTTTTCATCCTCAAGTACATTTCCAGCGGCGCGAAAAATGTTTGGCCTGCTCGCCGCTTTTGTATTAGGGGCAAAGAACAATGACGACAAGCGTGGTATACTACAGCCTAGCCTGTGCCTGGTGGAGCTGCAGAACGAGTCGTTGCGGATGGTTATTCGACGCTGTATCCTCCCTTTGTGAGCCGAGTCTTCCAAACGCTTGGAGTACTTGCCATAGGGGGCGTTGAGTTGCTCAAATCTCTCAAGTTTGAATTTCAAGACCTCAGCGTCAAGCACCTCTTCTCTCTCGCTGTTTGGTTCGGGGACTGGATGTGGGCGAGGGGGGGAGGCATGCAATATCAAGCGAGCGGGGGGGTTTAGACGCACGTGGCGTACGGACCCTCTCCTTGGCCGCGGCGCCTACCAGTCTTGTCGGGGTGTGGCGCGGCAAGATGGCGCCGGGAGTAGGAAGGGGCAGACTCACCGAAGCAGCGCTCACAACGGCTCTAAATAGCCTGCCTACGCCCAACGAGATAGATGAACGACGCGCGTGCACACTGAACCACCACCACCCTCGCATTCGCCGCTAGGGCTCGCTTTGCGCCCCCCCCCTCCCCTTTCAGTCGTTCACCGCCGTTCTCTGGAGTTGTCTACTACACCCGTGGTTCAGCGGTGTGTGCTCTTTTGGAGACATTTGCGTACGTGGTGGTACGGTTATAAGTCGACCTGGTGGGAGGGTAGATATTGTTAAGGAAAAATGATTACGACTTGTGGTAGTTAAATCGCAGCAGCTTGTTGGTCGCGGTCCAGTCAGAAAACCCCAAGGGTCCCGCCGGCGTTCGAACGAAGGGTCGCCCCTCGTCCTCCGACAGCACCACAGCACCGTTTATTATGGCGGAATGCCTTGCCCCTCCCTACTAAGAGAACTTTCGAGGAAATACCCGCTTGATGTTAACCTTCCTTATGCATGCGAATTATGCTATTATACTTCTAACATATGCATACACACAAAATACACACACGGTCGAGGACACACACGGTCGATGCTTACACGCACAGAGAATGAGCAAGAGTTAAATGTTATCTACTGTTGTACATAGAAGAAAGTACTTCTAACCTGTAGCTTTTAGTGTGAAGTAAGCGGAAGGGTTTTCTGTCTCAACGGGACGCCGACAACCATCTTGATTTGGACTATAAATTTCGACTACCATGGTATTAATTTTGAGAACCGAACCGGGGGAGAGGGTAAGACACGAGACAGCCGAGTTGGAAGGGTAAGGGTTCGGTCAAGGGTCACGGGCAAAGATAATACGGAGTATCCGTTGGGGTTCGGTGCTTCCGTCGGCATTAATATCACGCCGCTTACATTCCCCTCCCCGCACGCCGCCGTCTGCAATCTGCAACTACAATTCCAAAAACTGCTGTTACCCTGTTGTGTGTATAGGTGAAAAAGAAAAAAAAAAAAGGTCTACTTATACGCACAACTTCAAGACGAGCCAGCGAAGGTCTTTCCGTCTTTTCCGTGTTATTATATACAGGAGTCCTATCGTAATCATATCCTTCTCCGTATGTAGGTTCATCCTGTTGACGAGGTGCTTTCGATTTGTCATGTCCCTGCCTTGGATGGCTGCTGCTGAGTTCGGAAAGCCCGCGCACATACATCCCCATATATCCCGCACGCATCTGAATCCGAGCTCTCATCTATTTAGCTTAAACCTCATCTCCCGGTCTACAGGAACAGCAGTTCACACCATATGGACAGATGCCTTTCCTTTAACACCGATGGGCAGCTATGACTACGGACGGCGGTGGCGGGTTGTAGATCCGATTTCGGCGGAGTTTGTTGGACCCAACGGTAGCCTTGGATATATATCCCAGCCTGGTCTGAGCTTTACCAAACCCCCATGTCGTCTGCATTCCACGTACGTACCCTGTGCATGCAGGCAGAAAAAGCGTTTTGAAGGCAATAAGTTTGTCCCTGATTTTTTCATCTTGAAGGGTACAGCAGTAGTGGGTTCGAATCTCCCGCCGTTGTTTCAGCATCCCCCTTGATATTCTGTTGCCGTTAGATCGTGTGCGCGTCTACATATTTATCGCAGTGCCAACAGCAGTGTGTGTCACAACCATGTTTTTTTGGAAGAATACATCCATACTTATCCGATACAAGTACAAATATGTAGCACCGCACCGCATTATTTGCCCCCCGACGCGGTGTATACGTGAGATGACCTCGCGACTTGTCGAAACCAAATGGTTGGTACAGCACACGACAATCTGTGTTTATGCTTTCCGGTTTCCTCTACCCTCAATCCCGAACCCCAATACCGATAGAGGCGGAGAGGTACCACCCTCCCCCCCCAAAAAAAGCTTGATTGCTCCAAAGATTGTAGATAGCCAACACCAATGGCGTCGGGTTTGGAACATCTTGTCGAGGGCTTTCCGTAGACGTATCGGGCTCTTTCCGCACCCCATTGATTGTACAGGAATGGAGCTTGCAAAGTCGTTCTCGGGGGGGGGTGTCATCTCTCTGCCTCTTTCAGCAGTAGCACCGGCTGATGTGAGGGAAGCGCACCGTGGACAGGTGCTAGGCTGGTCTTGCGGCGTAACCTGTGTATCGTTTTCACGCCTGGCTTCACGCGCCCCCGCGGGCAACAGCAGTCACAAACGACGACGCCGTTGGCGTACGTACGTATGTACTCTCGGGAAATCTGCAGTGCCATTCCACGTGTTATTCCGTTCTCGGAGAATCTACATTCACGTATGGTTTAAGTACGTGTGCCTTTGACACCTGCTGTGTCACCTAAGGTAGGACCCGATTCTGACGACGGACGAGTTTGTCGACCGGTTGCTGACAGCTTCATCAGAGCCCTCCGCGTGCAGCTTAGCCGGCAATGGCTAAACATCTGTGCACGGTGAAATCGGTCGTGACCTTTCCGAGGTCTATTTCTGGGCCGCAACATCCAGTTCACGTCCCCCGCTTGAACGTGAACCCCCTTCTTTCGGGTAGCGAGCACACGTGTCCAGCCGCTTCAAGATTGCCCGCTGCAAACCGTCTTCAAGATATCCCGCCCCCACCGCACACACCCTGGATTGATTTTTGACAGCTCCATTACTCCACGACGAAGAGGACGTATAAAGTCAAGTGTTCGGAAAGCTCTCAAAGAGACGGTTCCGACGCCGCAATTATTTGGCAACATCACCCTTGCCGCTGTGGAGCCATCAATAATCGGTCCAGGGGGCGTGGTATCTTGCGTCACCTACGGTGTCTTGGCGGCTATGTGGGGGGCACGCCCGTGATGAACGGGTTTAAACATTCTCTGCCAGGGTTGTCTTCTCCTTGAATCACACGACGCCACGCAAGGTCTCCAGAGAGGCACGCACCCAGGCACCACGCGTGATCCCTCTGCCGTTGTTGTAGTAGATGTTCCGTCGACGAAATCGCGTTTTGCCGCCGAGCTGTACCTTATTTCATGATGCACCGCTTCGTATGTAGAATACACAGCTGCAGAGGTCACGCAAAGGTATGTGATATACTTCTATATGATAGACACGTGGTCAAGGGTTGAAGCGCTCCTACCCGGCAGAAATGCTGTTCACGCTGATGTAAACGGATGAAAAATATAAAAAGATGCCAAGAAGGCCACCAAACTGTCTTGTTGCGCCTGTTAAGGGGAGATATCGCTGTGTTCTGCTCGGGAAAACGTGGAAATACAGGTAGCTTCTCTGACGCTGAAGTTGTCGCTAATCTATCTTAGACTCTTTTCTTAGATAGAGATGGATTCGTTGGGTCATATTTAGAAGAAAAAAAAAGGCAGACACTCGAGCGATACCTTACAGGACCCCCCCTCCGCGGCCCCCCCGCTTCCTCTCCCCAAACGCGCCGTTTTTTCGATTTCACGAACATCATGCGACGACGACGCTGGACACAACAGGAGCTTTACGGATCAGCGCCATGTTTATCGGAGCCCTCCCGAAACGTATACGCTGCTGCGGGCTATTCCGCCAAGGTGAGGAAGAGCTATGTTTGTGGTCAATTCCGGATTGGTTGAAATGTTCCTCGTCTCTTTGTGGTTTGTCACCAATCCGGATTGGTCGAAGTCTTGGTTGTCTCTTTTTGGTTTGTCGGTGATCCGGATTGGTCGAAACGCTTGCTGTCTCTCTTTGGTTTGCCGTCAATCCGGATTGTTGGATTGTTTGTTTCCTGCTTTGGAGGTTCTGATAGCTGAAAATGAGGACATTGTCCGCAAGGGGGTTTGTTCTACCGTGTGAGGGAGGGGAGAGAAAAGATAGCGATGGTATGGACTCTCGAGGCGGAAAAATGGAACCATGGGTAGTATGTATTGGTGTGTTGCGCTTCTGGAGCAAAGTTTTCGCTCGTTTGCACACCTTGTTTGTGTTTCCTAACCTCGCATCGACCGCGCTGACCGGCTAACCATTGAAAAGACGCGTATTTTTTTGTGTATTTGTGTGTGCGCCCCCTACGCCGCAGCAGGCGGTCTCCCGAGCGGCCTCGATCTCCGACGCGACAAGGTCCGACCGAACCGAACAGAGGAACGCCTGGAGAGCGGGGGCTTCGGCCTCCGGCCCGATTCCCACCGCGCAAGACGACGAAAAAAAACAGCAGCAGCGACAACCTGACCACGTGCCGACCATGGAGCCGCTTACGCGCGCCGGGAGCGGCGGGGGCGGGGGGTCCAGGAGCGGCGCAAGCGGTAGCGGCGGTGGAGGCAGATCGCGGCAGCCCCCGCTGTCCTCTGCCGATTCCGCCGCCGGCGGTCGGGAGAACGTAGACGCTCGCGGTGCTGCTGCTGCTGGCGGCGGCGGCGGTAACGGCGGCCGTCGCGTTCGCGGCCGTAACAGTAGCGGTGCGGGCGTCGAAGCGATGCGACCGGCGCCGAAGGGTGCGGTGGGGATGGGAAAGGTTGGGGCGGCTGGCGCCGCAGGCGCCGCCGTAGGCGCGGGGTCGAGATCGCAGGGCGGACCGTCGGAGTACAACTCGAGGAACGGCTCTCAGTCTTCTTCCGGTAGCAGGCCCGCGGCGGTGGCGGCGGCGCCTGCCCCCGCTGAACCCGCCTTCGACCTGGCCGGGTTTGAGGAGAAGCTGGGGGGGGGGCTGATCGTGACGAAGATCAACCGGCAGGGGAGGGCCAAGGTGCGCGCACTGTTCTACGACCGGCAGGAGAGGATGCTGTGGTGGAATGAGCCGGGGAGAGGCTCGCCGCACCGGTCGTCGCTTCTGTCCATCAAGAAGGAGCAGCCGCTAGCGGTGGCCTCGCTCATTAAGGTGCGGTCGTGTCGTTTCCCCGAAGCGTTTGGGTGGGTTTGTTCGCTCGTGAAGGTTGGTGGGTTGTCGAGCCTGTGGGTGGGGGTCTTTTCTTTGGTTCGCTGGTGACCATCGCCCGTGTTGTAGTGCGTACCCTCACCACCCAGCCGTTCCCGCTAAGCATGGACTCGTTTGGGAAGAAAAGAGAGGCCCGAATGAATTCCTACGTTCCTCTTTGTAGGAGAGTTGGGTGCCCTGCGTGACCCCGGGTGATTCGTCACACAGCGGTATTCGCGACGAAAGGTGTGTAGAATGGCGCGGGAATAGACGGGACAAACACAGCAGCACACACACACACACACACACACGTCACGGGGTCCCCGATCATGGCCTGGAGAAGAGTTTTCGGCTTTCAGCGGCGCTGAGATTGACGTATTTTCATTGGTTAGCGCGATCGATGCTGTTATACATGGAAATACGCACGATCACACACAGGATGTGTTTGGTCTTCGCAAGGGATGGGGGGGGGCGTGACCAATGGACCGCCTTGTCGGTCAGGAGTCTCTTTGTGTCCTTCCCCCGCTCACCTACGATGATCGGTCCTGTGGGAACAATGCTCCGTCTCTTGAGGACGCGTGGTCAATGGTCTAACCGCTAAGGCATTCAGAACATACAAGCGCCCCCCCCCCCCCCACCGCTCACCTTCGATTGACCATCGGTGATGGGTCCTGTGGGAACAATGCTCAGTCCTCTCGGGCACGCGTGGTCTAACCGCTAAAGCATGCAAAACAGGCGGACGCGTGGTCAATGATATAGGGCACGCCAAGACATGAGGACGTGTGGTCAATGGCCTAGCCGCTACAGGGCATGCAAAGCATGATGATGCGTGGTCCAACCGTGTCACCGCTAGGGCGTACGAAGCACGAGGATGCATGGCCGATGGTCAAACCGCTACGGCATGCAGAACCTGAGTACCGCCCCCGCCCCCCCGCCCCCCGCCCCCACCGCTTTACCTGCAGGTGGAGATGGCAGACCAGCTGGACGAACCGTTCTGCTTCGACGGGGATGTAGACAAGAGCTTCCAGCTCGTGTTCCCCGCTAGGACGGTGGACCTCGTCGCTAAAGACGCGGAGGAGGCGGCTCTCTTGGCGAGAGGATTCCAGGTGGGTGTCTAGTCGCAACAGGCTGGCAGAGCGCCTTTTGTTGTGTTGATGGCTTGGAATCGCGTTTGCATGTGTTTTTGTTTTGTTGGACGGGAGGAGGGAGGCGCTGAAAGCGCGTTTTGTGTGCGTGTGTGTGTGTGTGTGTGTTTTGTTGGACGGGGTGGGGGGGGGGGGGGGGGGGGTTCTCTTTTTTTTTTGCAGCTC
>FN649737.1:2269377-2284666 GCA_000310025.1 Ectocarpus siliculosus
CCGGATCACCGACAAACCAAAAAGAGACAAGGGGGGGGGGGGGGGGGGGGGGCGTACTCTTATGTTTTGCATGCCTTAGCGGTTCGACCAGACGTCCTCGAGAGGACGGAGCATTGTTCCCACAGGACCGATCACCGATGGCCAATCGTTCCTTCCTACTTTGCCAAAGTTGGCTCAAAAATGTCTTCCCTGGTCTGTCTATCCTAACGATATCACTTCCCGCCTTTTCAAACCACTTCCTACTCCCCAGTACGGCTACCGTCTTCTCCTCTCTATTCCATGCCTCAAACATCTCCCTGTACATCCCTTGTATTTTTCCCAGCTCAGTCATGTACACTTCCCTCTCCTTTTCGTACAACTGACATTCCGCGACTACATGAACACGGTCTTCGCATTCGAAGCCGCAATCACATTTGAACTTGTCGTCTTCGTCGTCTACCGTCCTATGTCTTCGTCGACGTTCTCGAAGGCCTATGTCCCCGGTCCTGAATTTGACCTTAAGCTTTGTCCCTGCATCCATTGGTCCATGTAGGTAATCCTTGAACCCTATTCCCTCTTTCAACATTCCGTACACTTCTAGACCCTCCTTCTCCTTGGTTTCTTTCCTTAGATTGTGTTCTTCTCTCTCGGCACAAGCAGCAGATATCTTCACCTTGAACCCCTGTAGACCCTCCGTTTCCAGCGTTTCATCTTCGTCGATTTCGAACTCGTCTATAACCTTGACCCATTACGTGGGTTGTCTACCCCTCTTTTTGTTTGCCCACTTCGCCTCCCATACTATTCTCGGCAACCTCTCCTCTCCTCTCCCATCCCGCACATGCGGTACTGCCATGTCAGCGTCCTTGCGTCTCTTCCCGACCGTAGGGATTGTATCCCCAATTCTGCCCTGACGGCTGCATTACTTGTGCGCTTGGAGCATCCTAGGATGATTTTCGCTGACGGGGTAAGGGGAAGGGGGGTTTCATCAGAGATCTTAATGTGTGAAGTTGTGCCTCGAGAAGTCCTCGCTGACGGTCGCGGCGGCATTTCGGTGCGTTAGTCTTATGGTGAGCAGAGATGTCAATATGTGCGGCAGTACCACGGGTAGTAGTCTTTGCTGATGGATGCGGCCGTATTTCGGTGCGTAACCACATCCTTGCTACGTACTCATCACGCTGCTGCTGCGGTACGCCGCGTTGACCCAGTTCACTCCACCTCCCCCTGCCTCACAACCCACCCCTATCTCTCTCTCTCTCTCTCTCTCTCTCTCTCTCTCTCTCTCTCTCCGATCGACCTACCGCACGTGTGTGAACACGCTCCCCGGTTGTACGTGCTGCTCCGCTTTTTGCTCTTCAGGAGCTCAAGATGTCCGCGTGCGCGTGACAGCGATCGAGCATCAAGTGTTTGAGCCGTTCTTGTGCTTTTGAGTATGCGTAACGTTTAGCGGGTTTGCATCGGTAAGATACGTAGCGTTCTTGGCGGCATGATGGGAGGGCGTGTGTGGGGTTTCCTTCGGTGTGGGTGGGCGGCGGTTGATCTAGGACGGGAGAAGGGGGGGGACCCAAGAGTCCCCGCGGTTTGAAGGCTCTGCTGTTGTGTGGAGTACCGCTGCTGCTGTGCGTCACATTGGCACTGATAGCACCGTCATGGCCGCCTGGTGTGTTGTGTCCCCAAAGCAATGTGGGAGCAGCTGGTAGCGGTGGTTAGGTGGATGTGGATGGCATTGGAGCGCCAGCCACTGTGCAGCCCTGGCGAGCGGGAGACGTGTATCCCATTCGTCAACCAGTCTTCCGCCGGTTGGCGCGATGATCTATATGAGAGTGTGTCGCCCACTATTTCGTGCACAAGGCACTGTTGTTTGTGTCTTGTCGCCCTGCACTTTTCGGACCCAAGGCACTTTTTCCCGTAAAGTGTTTATCATGTCATGACCGGGCGTGATATTTTTCTCTTGGTGGTGGTGGTGGTTGTTGTGGGGCAGGGGGGCTTCTGTTGAATAACAACCAGGTAGGGAGCAGGCGTGCACCCATTCCTCTGCTGCGCCCCGAAATCGCCACCACCGTCGTTTTCATGAGAATCGAGATAAAGTTTTTGTTTTCGTTTTTTTTGTTGTTGTGTGTGTGTGTGCTTTGCGGGTTCGGTAGGTTGTCTGTCTTGAAAATCTGGCCCCCCTGGTTCTGTTGCGAAAAGTGTTGCGTTTGATGCCGTTCGGTGGATTTGTTTTTCCTGGGGTTGTGTTCGATCTCGTCTGTTGTTCTGCTGTAGCTTTTCGTGGGATGTCGAGTTGGTTTGATGGTGTAGCGTTTGGTGTGACGTTTGGTGTTGGTTCTCGTCCTGTTGTCTTCGTCTTTAGTTCGTCTTTCGCTAGCGAACAAGAAACGTGCTACTGTAGTCTGTTCGCTTCCTTCACTTCCTTTACCCCGTAGTGGTAGTCTTTTTCGTGTTGTTGGAGATGGGGACTGTTTATGCGGCTCCAATTGTAGTGTTATCGATTTTGTTGGCCCGTTCATGTCTTTCGCCCGAGCATCGTCTTCGTCGGACATGGCTCTCGCCTGTCGAGCATGGGCTCTAAACCCTTAAGCATGTTTTTCGCTTTGTTGGTGGTGGCTTGGCACGGCTTGCCTTCCGGGTGTATAGTTTTCTCCACAGACTTGTCGGCTCTTGTACTTCCGTACAAGTCCCTGCGTTGTTCTTGCGATTTGGTGGTGGTTGCTTGCTGTCCCTCCCTTAAATTCGGCAGCACCCATCTACTTCAAGCCTGGTTTTGGTTGTGCCGAGCGTGTATGCACTGTATAGGCAGTCCGCAACCGCAAAAGTGTTACATACCTTTCCTTCTCGTGTTCTCGGTAGCAGGCCTACATGATTTTGCCGGATTCGAAGGGGTGAAAATGATTCTGGTCGTAGCCGGGAGATTTGGTCACCGTCAGCAGCTTCTTGAGTAGATCTGAGTAGAGGTTATTCACAAGAATGGGAGGGAAAACGCAAGAAGGAACAAAACCTTTCTTTCTTCCGGCCATACTCGCCTGGCGACCAGACCCCTCTGCTTTCCTAGTAACAATGATTGTCTTGGCGCTGACATGTAGCATCTGCGTCAACCTATTGTGCCGCGACTAGGTGCTCCTGCGTTCTGCGAAAATAAGGGGCAGAAGCTAGGCGGCACTGACAGGAAAAGCGTTGTAGACGATACGGAAATGGTCGATGATAGTGTTCTTTTACTTGTGAGATGTTGGCACGTTTGTGCTTTCTTTTGTCTTGGTGAGCCATTGGGCCACGTGTTATTGTAGGGTGTCAGGAGCACGTCGCCATGCTCCCGATGTGTGTGCTGCTTCTGTCACGCTAAACAAGATCGGATAAAATGTCCGTAAGTTTTATTTAGTGTCATATTTGGAGGTATGCTCTTTCTGGTACACGTTCTTTTTTACGTAGGAGTCCCTTTATTTCTTTTTGCTTTGTACTGGTGGTACTTCTGTCGTGTGCCGTGATTGTGACGCGTGCTCTTTCCCCCCCCCCGTGCCTGCGCGTGGGATGGACGAGACAGGCGATTGGTGTTACTTCTGCGGGGTTTCCCTCGCCGGTTGTTCATGTAGCCTACCAGGCGTATTTTCCAATTGGTATTTTTTGCTTTCCTTGCTTTTTCTCGCGCTAGGGAGGTACGTGTGTGTGTGTTCTCATAGGTCATAGCCCTTGTTTGTTGATGAACGGCGAAGAAATGCTTCTGGAAGCATGCGGGTAGCGGTTACAAGATTGAGTGGCGCTCGTGAGACGACGTCCGGAGCGTCTTTTCTAGCCACCAACGCTGTTGGTTTGAGGTTCCAACGTGTCTCCCCTCTGTAATAGTAGTAATAAAACTTGTGTCGAAAACACAGAGTCAAGTGCCAAACCGAAGAACCTTCGATGGCGCTGGTGTGAGACCTATCACGGTGGTTCAAACACAGACAGATGGCGTCACGGGAAGGGCGATTTTGAATTGCCGACCCGTGGGTCGGTCATATCATGTGGAGGAAAGATTCTGAAGCTCGATACGGTTTCAGTTTCTGTCAGCGAAATTCTGACACCTATGTTCGGTCTTGGCCCCAGTTAGGCCGCTCTCATTTCGATGGTGTATTCGTCCATAAAGAGGGGAAGCCCTTATTTCCAATCACCTCCGATGACAACTGCCTCGCCGTGATATAATCATTTTTTCCTCGTCGTATCATGGCCCTCGTCGCCACGAGGTTTCATTTGTCAGCTAGACCCTCTCCTGCCTTGCCTTATCTTGGCCACGTCGTCCTCGACCTCAGAGGTTTTCGACCTGATTTCCTCGCCTGGTCGGACTGTATTTTCCGCGCATATTTCGACTTCCCGCGGGTATTATTTACTCACTTGTTTCCGCCGTGTACCCCTCGCCATCTCCCCTTCTTTTTTTAAACCTTGCTGCTTTTTGTCTGGTCGGACTTGAGTCCACTTTGTCCTTGCGCCTCGCTGGGTGATTTCCGCGCCTGGGCTTGTCGCTTTCACTCCCTCCCCTCGTCGCCGCCCTTGAGTGCTACATGGCAGACGAATCATGACGCTTGTCTCCACAAGGTTTCAATAAATAGTTAGGCAGACGCTTTCCTGCTTTCCTTGCAATATCTAGACCTCATCTTCGCCCTCGTCGTCATAGGTTTTCGTGCTGTTCTCGTCTGAACGGACTGCCTTTTCCACACCAATATTTATTTCTGGTTTCTGGTTTCTTTCGCGGCTTACCGTTTGTTTGAGGTGGTAGAATTCGTCGTGCTCCAGACATTTGCCGGGACGATCAAAAAATAAATTCCACCTCATCTTGGCTTTCAACACGGTCGGCTAACCCATCGGGACTGACTGTCCTCGGTCACTCTCTGCCGTGTTTTTCAACCGGAGAAATGACGGTGCTTCACGGTTCCCGTCTACCCATCAAAAAGTGCCCTTTCCTGCTAAGAATGCTGCCGCCCATACGATAGATACCATGGTCACGGTCGTCATCGATTGCCCTCTTCCTTTTTTCCCCCTTCCGTCTCGTACTCATGCGAACGTCGAGTGGGTTTTAATAGCTTCGCCTATTCCCCGCGAGCGGGGTGATTGGATTGTTGGGGACTAAAGCGTGGACTAGGGAAGAACCAAAGCGGGGACATGCCTAATCATGCCCCGGGGTTCTCGCCTTTCTTGGCTTGCGGGTCCTTTCCCCACGTGGTCTTCTTCTTCGTCATCGCTTTGTCTCCCTTGTGATGATGAGCCTTAGCACCGGTCGGAGCTCAACATTCTTGATTTAACTGCTGCTGTAAATGCTAGGCTGTAGATACACCGCACATTGCAGAGCACATCGTTGGCGGGGGGGACGCAAATTCTGCTTTGGTTGCGCTGGGAGCTTTGTACTGAGAATTCCCCATTCTCGATCAATGATCTACAGCAGTACACTAGTCTACAGCAGTGTAGACCTATCTAATTTTTGTTATAGGCTCAAGAATTCTGGCATTATTTTTCTAATCTTCTACGTGAAAAATGATGAAAACCCGAGACAATATAGATCACATGTAGACGAACCGTACCTCCACTCTTGTGGGTCCTGCCCCTACGATGTCCCTATACGATACTCGAATTCGCGACTCAGCCAATCCGGTACGAGAATAGCCTCTTCCAAGCTATCTGAAAACCACTATTACACTACTACTACGTGGAAAACTACACGACGTTGACCCGATCAACTTTGTGCAACCTGATTCCCTCCCTCTCTTGAGCGCTAGGGTGGGCGGGTGGGAAAATCGATCAAGGCCCTAACTTCCACGCTCCTTCCTCTTGCTTCCTCAGCTAGTTGTATGACTGCACTAGCGTTCTCTTCCCCGAGACGCGGGTGCACAAGAAGACTGAAGACTTTGCACGCAGGGGACGCTCAGCACCCGTCCCCTGCTTTCTTTCGAATTCAACAAACGCCTTCCACAGACAACGCTTTCCTTCTGAACGCTACATTTTGTTATAGGCTCAAGAATTCTGGCATTATTTTTCTAATCTTCTACGTGAAAAATGATGAAAACCCGAGACAATATAGATCACATGTAGACGAACCGTACCTCCACTCTTGTGGGTCCTGCCCCTACGATGTCCCTATACGATACTCGAATTCACGACTCAGCCAATCCGGTACGAGAATAGCCTCTTCCAAGCTATCTGAAAACCACGCCATTGTGCAGGCTGAGAGTACTGTTTTACTCTCATCTTCCTCCTGTAAGTCCCACGGAAACTGCTTCTGCTCCTTCTTCCGCTTCCCTTACGTACACCATGAACGCTCGCGACTTCCAACGCCCAGCCAGCTGAATCTGCAAGTCCGACACGCCTTGCGCGGCTAATTGCGTGGCGCCACCAATGCGACCCGAGTGCAATGCGTACTGTGCCGGATCCTTCCCTGCACAAGCAACCATCCTCCTCAGCGCGACTACAGCTTCCACGCGAGTAACCACCTTCCACCCGTATGCACCCATCCTCGTCATCAAAGGGGCACGTCCGGGAAGGCTCGGGTGTACGTTCAGGAGCTCCACGATCGCTTCGAAGGCTCCGAAAGGCGCCCTACCAGATTCCTCCGATCTCGGGCTGCGGGTGCGTGTGATCGTGCATCCCTCTCGATTCTGATCTGCTTTCGACGCCACGAAATGAATCCTGACTGAATCCGCGCGCGCTCTATCTTCAGTCTCCACTTGAATGTCTCCTTGAAAAAACCTCAAGCAGTCACGCGTCAGACAGAAATCTGGATGGACGAGGCCGTTCGCGTACGCGAACAATTCTGAAGCTCGGCACAAGTGAAAATACGACAGCGTCAGTCCTAACCAGAAAACTTTTCCTCCATCCGGAGCGCTCGCAACCGTATGGTAGCCTTGCGACAACGTCGACCACGTGAGGGGCAGCCTCACTTGCGCTTGCTTGCCCGTCATCCCTCGAATGCGATCAATCCCTTTCCCTGCCGCCGTAATCATACAGTGCGACGTGGGAAGCTCCCACCCCGTACATAGCTTATGGTAAAACTTGATAGCCGCGAGGTATCCCCGAACTGTGGACTGCTGGTTGTTGAACGAAAACAAACGACACGTCATAAATTCGAGGAGGAGCGCGATGATCTCGGGCTCGTCCATCGAGTTCAACCACGGTTCTTTACCCTTGTGTTTCATAAAATCCAACCATGTCTCCCAATTCGCGGCATACACCTTGTGCGTGCTTCCCCCGATCGACGCGCTCACTAAAGTATCCACCAACCGCGCGACTTCCGTGCTCATCCCCCCTCCTTCCCGCCCTGTTCCTGAAGCGTCCGTAAGCGGAGGGTTCGAGGATAACGTTGGAGGTCACGGGGGTTGTTTTGTCGATGATTTTTAGTGAGGTGTCATCATGAGATTCCATAACGTTCGATCGTGACGGGGTTGTAGGTTCTTTTTCTGCAGCACGAAGGAACACACTTTTTCTCCTCGTGAACCGAGTGGTATCTCACGCCAATCGTTTGTGTTGGTGAATCTTCGGACCCTATCGGCTAGTTCCGACCTCGGCCATCGAGAAATCCCGTCCGCGAGCGTGTTTTGTACGCCCGGGATGTGTTTTGCCTCGTAACTCCATTCTCCCGAAATCTCGAGTCGTCCTAGCATTCTCATCATCAAACACGCGCGTTTGTCTCTGGCCCCGCCGCACCGGTTTGATCATGTGACGGCCGCCATGTTGTCACCGCGCATCAAGACGGGGTCGTTGTTATTTTTCGGGCGATCCCCTACGAGACTGTGCATTACCCAGGCGGTCATTACCATGCCCACGAGTTCGAGTAGATTGATCGTGACGCTGCAGGTCTCCCGACGCGCGGCCTTTTGTTTCAATTCGGTTGCGAAGCCCAAGGGCAAGTCGTATCTCCAATACACCCTTTTCTCTGGACAGAAGCCGCCAATGGCGTCGAAACTAGCGTCTGATAGATAACGTCGTTTTGGCTGGCGTTTTACGACACCGTAGCACGGGGCGTTCAGCGACTCTCCAGCTGTGAGCAATTCGTGTTCGATTGCCCACCTGAAAAAATCCAGGTCGTCGTGGAACTCTCTCCCTAGTTGTACAACGTGGCTACAGTTTCTCGTGTGTTTCCTGTGGAGTCCTGTGAGTCTCAACAACCTCCAGACGAAGTACTTTCCGGCCCGAACCACGTACGTGAGGTTCCACAGCTTCCCGGCTATGCTAAACACTTCTTGCGCTGTCGCTTCACGCTTGTGGCGCCGCCAGTCGATTTCTAAGGCTGTTTTTAAGACCTCTGCTTTCTTCGTCGTCAAAGAGATTTTTAGCTCGTGCGAGTCGATGACGAACCCTAAGAAATCAAGCTGCGTGTCCCAATCCGAACTCTTCTTCGGTGCGAGTATAGGAGTCTCCCCCGGTTCTCCCGGGCCGAACAAGCGAACGTAGTCTGATGCTAAAGACGCGGACACGGTCAGCGCTGACAAGTCGTCGGCCGATTGCTGGGTTCTCAGGAGGCCGTGATCATCTACGTAAACGACCGACATGAAATTGCTCGACCGATCGCCTCCTTTTGTGGCGTGAACTGTGGCGTCATCCGGCACGGGCGTAGGGTCGCCTTCCTCCCACGGTTCGACGATTTTTACGTGCTTCATCATGTTTACTCCTTCGGGCAGCAACTGCACGCTGTCGAGATTGGTATTACAGTGCGAGTGTTCAGCCGCGGACGCCATAACTCCGAAATGTCCCGGCGAGCCGGTCCAACCGAAAGTCAGGCGGAAATCGATGACGACGAGGTCGTCGACTACGTAGCTGAAGTTGTGTGCTTGCTCAGGTTCTACTCGAACGTTGCGATAGGCGTCGTTGACGTCCGTCGTTGACATGAGGATGCGGAGCTTCGGGTTTTTGGCTCGAAGGCTAACTAGCTCCGACAGGAATTTTGGCAGGGCTTCGGCGCAGAGGCTACGGGGTACACTGTCGACGTCTGTGTCAGCGTTGAGACCTCCTTTTACTCCTTTGTTGTCAGCGTCGAAAGACAAGTCGTTGATTATCCTAACCTTGTGGGTAACGACCGCTCCCAGCGGCGACACGCGGAGGTTTGGGATTTCATACGCCGCCGATTTTTTAATAACGAGGCATCTCTCTCTTCGTACATGCTCTGCGAGTTTCTTCCAAATGAGTGGTAGGTGCTCGTCACCCGACCGGTGGTTTCGGTAGTTCAGTGCGCTTGCAAGGTCCGCTTTAGACGGGGGGGCACCCACTGGTACCCCTCCAGTAACGATTGTCATCAGTTCTTCGATCTGTGGAAAACCTTTTAGGTCCCCAAAATATTGTCTGACGTGGTTCGGGTCTACCGGTGGTGTGACCAGGGTTCCGCCGAGCGACCGTGCTACCTTCCCTACCGAACCACGGTTGTCTCGCATCATTTGTGTGCAAACCTCTGCGAGTTGATACAGAATTTGTTCTCTCTCTGGTTGTTCGAGGTTTGTTTTTCCGAGTGTTGCTCTGTCCTCGTGCCACCTCGCCACGTGTTTTCGCTGTGTTTCACTGCGCCCTTGGCCATTGGGAATCGATGATGACCCGACGTGGGGAGGGCTACGATGACGCAAGACTCGTTGTTTTGTGCTGTAGGTCGAGCGCAGTCCTACAGGAGGTTGTATATTGCGCTGGAGCTGCTGCGTGGGGGTAAAGTGTGCGTGGTGCGTGAGAGACGGTTGTCGTCGTAGTGCCGACCCTTGGACCTTTGCTGGCAGGGTGGGACTTCGAGGACAGGTCGTGTCTGACGCGCCAGGCGCGGTGACCGAAGTGAGAAGCGTCGATCGTGCCTCGTCTGGTACACGGGCCTCGTGGGATTGTGTGCGAGACGGGTGTTGCGCCGCCGCTGACGCGTTCAAGGCTGCTGGCGGCGTTGGAGACGTTGGCTGCCGCGCGTCTGACACTGAATACCCCGGGGGGCGTGTGAGAGGCGAGGCGAGCCCCGTGTCCGAATCGCCGACTTCTACGGGTTGTGGGAGAGACGAAAGTCTCCCTGTGTCCGACACAGCTACTTCTGCGGCTTGTGTGGGAGACAGGTGACCTGACATGTCTACCATTCTGGTCAGCGGTGATGCCTGTCGGCCTGCTTCGCGTGTTCGTGGCGGGATCTCGTCAATTCGTGTAGGGAACGGTGGTTGTGTCGACATTTCGAGGGCGCTGGGCCTGGAGTGTGGGGACAACCTACTATCCGATCGTACAAGTGGGCGAGATTCGGCTACGTCGAGGTTGGTGGAGCTATCAGACGGGTGCGTGTGGTTGGTCCACCTATACCTTTCTGCGCGACCGCTATTGCTCAACGTGAGTTGTGTATTGCGCTGGAGCTGCTGTGTAGGGGTGAAGTGTGCGTGGTGCGTGAGAGACGGTTGCCGTCGTAGTGCCGACCCTTGGACCTTTTCTGGTAGGGTGGGACTTCGAGGACAGGTCGTGTCTGACGCGCCAGGCGCGGTGACCGAAGTGAGAAGCGTCGATCGTGCCTCGTCTGGTACACGTGCCTCGTGGAGCTGTGTGCGAGACGGGCGATGCGTCGCCGCTGACGCGTTCAAGGCTGCTAGCGGCGTTGGAGACGTTGGCTGCCGCGCGTCTGACACGGAGTACCCCGGGGGGCGTGTGAGAGGCGAGGCGAGCCCCGTGTCCGAATCGCCGACTTCTACGCGGTGTGGGAGAGACGACAGTCTCCCTGTGTCCGACACAGCTACTTCTGCGGCTTGTGTGGGAGACAGGTGACATGACGTGTCTATCTTTGTGGTAAGCGGTGATACTCGTTGGTCTGCTTCGCGTGTTCGTGGCGGGATCTCGTCAATTCGTGTAGGAAACGGTGGTTGTGTCGACATTTCGAGGGTGCTGGCCCTGGAGTGTGGGGACAACCTACTATCCGATCGTACAGGTGGGCGAGATTCGGCTACGTCGAGGTTGGTGGAGCTACCAGACGGGTTCGTGTGGTTGGTCCACCTATACCTTGCTGCGCGACCGTTATTGCTCAACATGAGTTGCTCACCGTGAAATAGGGCCGGCGAAACCGACCCCGGCGTGGGCGCGTCCCGAGGCCCCACGGACCTGGCGACGCCGGCGAACCAGGTACCAGCGTGTCCTGACTCCCCTCCCGCACCTACTGTCGGCCCTGCCGTATGGCAGAGCCCAACCTGTCAGAAACCTCCCCTCCCCCCACCGCCCCTCCCTCCGGCGCCGCGCCCCTGGTTCCCTCCTCCACCGCCCCTGCCGCCGTTGCCCGTCATGCTGAAGTTGCCCACGCTGGGCTGGCGGAGCTGCTGCTGCTGCTGCTGCTGCTGCTGCTGCTGCTGCTGCGATGGTAGCGGCTGCGGCGCCGCCGCCTGCTGCGGCGGGGCCTGCGGGGGTGGCGGGACCTGCGGGGGTGGGGAAGCGGCGGAGGTGGCGGGGGCGGGACCGGCGTGTACGTGGTGGAGTTGGCAGTCTGGAGTGCGGCACTGGCGGCTGAACCACCATCCCTTGCAGAAACCGGGGGGGCACGTCGGGGTCGTGGTCGTGGTCCGCTGCCGCTTGGTTGTCGCTGTCTTGGCCCCGGCCGTTCCGCTCTTCCGCTTTGCACTCGTGGCGGGGGCGAGGGCGGCGGCCACGGTGGGGAGAGGCGATTGGGCTGCCTTTTCCGCGAGACTCTGGGTGTGATCTTCCTCGAGCAAGGTCTTAAGGAGCTTGAATCGCGGAAATGGGACGGCATCCGTGGCGTCCGCGGTGGGGGGGCCGTCCTGGTGCGTCCGGCGTAGGTCATATGCCATCTTGTGTAAAATGCGGAAACCGTCTTCCAAGCCGCGGTTGATGGCATCCAGGAGGGCGTTGCGGACCCGGTTTCCATGGGGCTGAAGGCCTGTGTAGTGGAGGGTTAGGTACGTAGCCAGCTTCTTTGTAATCGATGCGAACTCCGCCCTCCAGGCCGCGACGCGAAGCTTGGCATTCTCCTCGGCCGTGTCCATGCCGTACTCGATCGTTTTGAACAGCACGGTGATGAAGGTGTCGAAGTGGACCGTCACGGGCATGGCAGCGAGGGCGGTGTTGGCGGACTTGGGCGGGAAACAGTGCTCGATTTATATGTCCGTCAGGCTGCACATCTGTTTCCCTCCCTGCTCTGTGATGTGTGAGTATTCGCCGGCGACCATTTTAACGAAGGGCACGTCGACCGGGGCGCGAGTGTCGAATCCGCCCCGCGCGAGGAGCCACAGGGGGCCCGTCGCTTTCCAATCCTCAGCCCTCAGTTTCTCCGTCATCTTCGACCCCGCGGTCGCCGGGGCGGGCGGCGCGGCGCTAGCGGCCACCACCGGTGCATTGGCGGGAGGAAGAATGCCGCCGGCGGGTTGTTGCTGCTGCTGCTGTGGCTGCTGCTGCTGTTGTGGCTGCTGCTGCAGCTGCTGCTGCTGCTGCTGCTGCAGGATCTGTCCCTGCTGCGCCACCTGTTGGTGTAAGGCCGCCATTTGAGCTTGGTGAGCGTTCATGAACTGGGTGAGCATGGCCTGGATACCGCCGAGTGGGTTCGCGCCGGCACCCTCCTCTGGTCCGTTGTTTGCAGGGGGGGCGTCGCCGCCGTTGTACTCGGCTGCCGGGGGAGCGGCTGCAGCTGCGGCTGCGTCGGCGGCTGCGACAACGGCTGCGGCAGCGTTTACAGCGGCGGCAGCGTCTGCGGCGGCGGCGTTGGGTGCAGCGGCGTTGGCTGCGGCGCCGTCATACGCGGGTGCGGCTTCGGCCGCGGCTGCGTCTGCTGCTATCTTTGCCTGGACCGCATTTTGCACTGATGGATCCATGGGCAAAATCGATCAAGGCCCTAACTTCCACGCTCCTTCCTCTTGCTTCCTCAGCTAGTTGTATGACTGCACTAGCGTTCTCTTCCCCGAGACGCGGGTGCACAAGAAGACTGAAGACTTTGCACGCAGGGGACGCTCAGCACCCGTCCCCTGCTTTCTTTCGAATTCAACAAACGCCTTCCACAAACAACGCTTTCCTTCTGAACGCTACATTTCTTGTAGCAATGCTCCGCACTTACTCCCCTTTTTGGTGCGCATCTACTGTACCCCTGTAACCTGGTTGTTGTCCTGCTGTCACGGATGACTATCCTTGTCATCATGAGGGGGTTTTGGCAGGATTTTGGGGACTCATCCAAATTCTGTCAAGTAGACAAATTAGACTATTGACAGTCGGAGTTGTGGTGTATGGTGTCTGGTTGTGTGTGACCGATGTACAGCCGTAAAAATGATGATAGTAAAGCCTACATGGCCTACCGTAGGTTTAGTTAGGCTGCGTAAGATATCACACCCCGTGGCCCGATTTTCAAAGCTCGATTTACTCGGCAGGAAAAAATCAGTGTGACGGTGCCGAAAATGGCGGCGTTGGAACCGTCTTGTCAAGAGCTTTCCGACAACACGTATCCTTGGATTTTCGGCGTCTAGCTTCATCGTGGAGTAATGATGCTTTGAAAATCGTTCCAGAGGGTGGGGTATATCACGCAACCTACGGTACTGGTCCTCTTCCTGTCCTCTCACGTGGAGTCGGACCAGGCACCCGACGGGTTGTCTCGATCACCGAGAGAGGCGGACACGTGCCACACCACAGCTACAATTTCGTGAATGAGCTTCGCCATCATCATCACTCCACGGCGACACGTCGAAGAACTGGCTCGGCAGTGGTGGTCGCGCAATGCCATCATCGTAGGTGTCGGCGGCAAAACCGAAGAAACCAAAAGGAAAGATACGCGCATGGCATGTTCTCCGATCTCACGTTGTCAACTTTTGTTCCGTTCGTCACAGCATCACGCAAAGATCTTTTTCCTCGAAAACAAACCGCCTTTGGTCGGGGTCTGAGACGACAAGCATGTTACATCATCAGCGTCACCAGGACAAGATATCCCACAGCCCGGGCGAGTACTTCAACTAGCTAAAATCAACCCACACCGCAGCAGAGGTTGGACGGCAGGTGGTCCCGGAGCTCCATCATCTCACATGCTCCAGTCCAGATCCAGGAGGCGGTCAAAGATATGATACCGCGCTGTACATATGCATGTGCAAGAAGAACGTTCTGCGTCCCGCTCTCTGCCCCTGTGCGTTACAGACCACAAGGATCGGATTTTGGCTCTTTCACAATGTAGTACCTCCCTCTTTCATCGCAGCTGCTGCCTACTTTATTTCTCGGCCCACACCTCTTCGCAACCAACCCTCATTCCGCACCAACAAGCCGGACAAAACAGCGACGAAGGCGGAAAACCTCTACAGGCAGCGCGAGGGGTGCTCACGCCCAGCAGCAAGGACAGGCACGCACGGCGGTACTACAGCAGGTAGTGCTCTCACGCGCACCCACCTCTCTCCATTCGGCAAACCGCGCTGTGGTGACACAAAACAACAACAACTATCATCATGGCCAACTACCAGAGCATCGATACACGGCCTGCAGGCATGGCCCCAGACGCCTCCGAATCCCTTCCCCGCCAGCCCGAGAAGTCCTGCACGGACTCCTGCGCGATCAGCTGCCTCAAGTGCACGGACGCATGCTTCCCGTGGTACAAGTAAGTGCCGTGCATGCATGTTTTTTTTTATTGTTGCCCTCTGCTCCCGCCGTGATTGCCGGCCGGTTTATCCGCATGTTTTTTTACTTCAACAAAGAGGGCGTGTATGTGTGTGGGTGCCACGAAAGAGGGGAGGGGGCGTGGGTGCTGCGGGTGCGCGAAAGATCGTCCCCGCTATGGCTGGGTACGGTCAAGATGACGCTGCTACGATTGGGGTACTGCTGTCACCTGCTTGCCTCGGGTTCAGAGAGATGCGTTACTTTCTATCCCCCCAAAAACCCCAGCTGCTCTGCTGCTCTTGTCGGAAGATGCGCCGGCGGCAGCACATGGGAAGTCTTTGTTTTTTCATTATTCGCCTCTCTTCGACATCCATATCTCTGTCAGCAAATTTTAACCCCTTGTGTCACACGTCCCACGCCCCACCGCCGTCATGGTGTCTGAGCAGACAGACAGCAAATCAGCGCCGGCAATTTTCGCTCCCGTGCATCGCCCAACCTGTCTGCCGTGTCTATCTAGATCGATGCCCCGCTCAAATGCACTGCAGTATTTTATGGTAACTCTTCTTTCCCTGGAGCGGAAAAGAAGGCAGACACCAACCGCTCAGTAAAAATTTCTCGAACAGAATCACGGCCGCGCGGGATTCTTGAAGCGCGGCGAACTATCCGCACACACACAACAACACACACAACAACCACCTGCTTGGCTGGCACACACATCTGTACGCACCCAGACCTCTCCACTCTCCACAGCCCCCCCCCCCCCCCCCCCCCCCCCGCCTTTTTTGCTTTCCTGGGGGGGTGG
>FN649737.1:2294185-2309921 GCA_000310025.1 Ectocarpus siliculosus
CCCTACACCTCTCATCCCCTCTTGGGTGTGTAGAGGGGACCTATCTATATTCCTGTTCGTGGGGACCCATGCATATTCGTGTTGGCGTCGCACGTGCCGTTGACTTCATGGTTCCGCCCTTCAGCCTGTTGGACCGGACCCGACCCGTTTCCCTGCTCCAATGATTGCGACGGTTTTGCTATACCGCTCCTCCTCAGGCATCCCGCGGTTCAACGACATGCGCCGCGCGCTCAACATGAACCCCATCAAGAAGTGGAGCGACTTGACGAAGGACAGGGAGTACCAGGTAAAATCGAAATCTCACGCATACCAAGGACGATGTTCATGTGCGTTTTTTATTACGACATATACAAGAAGACGAAAAGACTACCTTTGAGATTCAACCGCATTCCAAGGGGGATGCGTTGAAGTTTTTACAGCAGTGAGGGGAGAGAGAAACTGGCTGTAACCTCCGCTGACGCAATGGATTAATTGCTAGTCTATCGTACTCTTTGCTATAGATAGAGATGGATTCGTTGTATCATATTAAGAACATACGAAAACCGCCTGGATACTTGATACTTGTACGCACATTGCTCATTTTCAGTGTTGAGTCTATTGATCCTATACACTTGAATTTTTTATTTTCCGGTTTTGATTACGCCATGTACAGTATGGTATTTATTTTTGTTCGGTTGTCCTTCTTCTGGATGCTTGTTGGTGGTGAGTGATCGGTGGTGATCTGCATTTTGCCATTTATCTGTGGTGATGGTGTTGACGCTGGTGGCTCAGGCGGTTGCTGTGTGGTGGTCATTAAACTGTCGTTACACGTCGTTGCGTTTTGCTGCTGATTTACGTGGGCTGTGAATCAACACGTCGTCACACGTTTCTTTTTTTTTTTTTTTGCTGCTGATTTCTTGTGGATCTATTCTACAGGAAGCCCTGCAGGAAGTGTACGGCGACGATGTGGAGCTACTCGACGTACTTGTCGGCAACCTGGCGGAGGACAAGATCGACGGTTTCGCCATCAGGTCAGAGAGAAGCAACTCCTTTTGGGCACAATAGTGGCGGTGTTGGAGGAGCCTCCGGTTTCCGCGCACGACGAAGGAAGGCACACCAGTACCACACCATTGTGTTACTAAGCTCCTGCGGCATCCTGCTTCTGTGTGTGTGTTTCCTGGGGCATCAAGATTTTTGTCTCACTCCCTCGCCGCCGTCTCGGTGCTACACGTGTCGAGTGCTTTATTTCCTTCGGTCTGTTTGCGGGTGTCTAGTTTGTTTTGGTAGTTGCCTCTACCCAAACCTGTCGAATAATCCGTTTTCTTGACCGCGATTGTGTCCGTTGTTCCATATACCTACATCAAATAATACGTCAGATACAGAATCACAATTGTTAGTTTATTCATATGGTATGAAAAAATAACAACAAACATATATCCGTCTCTTTGGCTGTTTTTGCTCTTTTGACCTTCGATTGGTGTCATTACAGCGAGACGTCGTTCCACATCTTCATCGTCATGGCCAGCCGCCGCCTCGAGGCCGACCGCTTTTTCACCAAGGACTTCACCCCGGAGGTACTGTACTTTACATTTTTTTTATTCTAGTTTTCTTTTTGTCTTGACTTCTAATCAGCGCTCACAGCGTTCGTTCGTGCTTTTTACTCCAACCCGTGGTCACACAGAAGGTTTCTGCCTGAGGCCCCCCCTACTGGATGCAGTCGAGTTGTTCCCCTCTTGATGCATCTATCCCGACGATGGACGCAATGCTCGCTTCCATTCACGGCCAACACAGCAGTGTCGTGTCAGCCGGTCCTCAAGAGGGATACGTCGGCGACGTGTAAAAGTCTGGCGACGATGGATGAAGATGAAGTGATACGGTGTTTGTCGCGGGGTGTGCCGATTTTTCTCTCATGCCGAGCGTGTTGTGGGGGATGGATGCCGTTTTTTTTCTCGTGACGAACAGTAACAAGAACAAACCCCAACCACCCTCGCGTGCTTCGGTGTCGATGCCCCTTGAACCACAGGTGTACTCACAGGAAGCGTTCGACCGCGTCACCAACACGGAGGGCATGAAGGACCTCCTTGCCCGCCACTTCCCCGACATCGCCAAGCAGGTCCCCAAGACGCAGTCGGCCTTCAAGCCCTGGGGAGCCTAGATGGAGAGATGCCCTGCTGGCCTGAACAGTATCAAGGCCTTTCCCAGGAGGAACCCTGCCCCCCCGCCCAACGGCTCGGGGTAGGTGCATGGCGTTCAAGAGTTTTGTCGGAGAGGATTAGTTTGATCGAGGGCTGTTTGTAAGACGGTTTGTTGGGAAGTGGTTGGCAGCGAGTGCGTCTCAGGCACGGATGTGAAAGACTTGGCGCGGGTCTATTGCCGCGCGCTGTAAATGTGGTGGCTGGCTTTTGTCTCCACGCGTTGTTGCCCGTGCCGTCGCTTGTACCCCCCGCTGCTTGCGGTGCAACTTGACCCTCGCTCTTGGTGGCACGGCAGAGCAAGTCCTGTACGTCGATTTGATGACCTACGAAGTATACTACCATCAGAAATGCAGGACGTAGACGCACAAAAAAAGTAGCTAAAATAGTCCACGTTGTCGAGTGCCCATGTGGGCGTATCATGTCGAGGCGGAGGAGAGTAGCAGAAGCAAGAGTAGCAAGAACAATAAGGCGGAAGTTCGGGCTCGATCTGGGCGGGGGTACAGTATGAACGCCCGCATGGGCACGAAATTCCTTCATTTTGTCGTTGTTGGCATCGGCTTCGGAAAGGAGACTGCGCGGAGTAGACAACGGGTGCATGCCCATTGCTTACGATGTCCGTTTCCCTTTTGATCGATAATTTTCCTAGTCAAATGATGTAGTTTTTTTTTGTATCTCACAACTTCTCGTTCACCGAAACCCGTTCCCATTCTCTGGAGGCGACAGGCAATATTCTGAGTGGACGTAGAATTCTTTATTGTTTATTCGGGTGCTGTCCCTTTCTTTCTCATGTTGTGGTGAGGTGCAGTCGGGCCTCGTTTGGAGGCCGGGTGGGTGTTGTTTTGTGCAGCATTCCATCTAGACCTGTTTGCGTGTTGTGTATGCATTCGAGAATTTTGTTTTCGCCTCTATCCGTTCCCAAGCCCGTATCCTTACGAGTTTGTTGTCGCGATTGTCATGGGTGATGAGGGACCAAGCGTTTCACGTCGTGGTTGCCATAGGGGACACCGAGCATTCGTATGTACTCTTGTGCTTTTTGCGGCGCGTCCTCATGTTGGACGTGCTTGATGTCGAAAAAAAGTGGGTGGTTGGTCAGTAAATATAAAACCCTATCGTTGATGTAAGTGCAAGCAATATAAAGTTTCATCCCATGCGACTTGTTGTTTCGTATGTTCCTTGCCCCTACCTCTGCGCCAGGGTCGATTTCATCTCCCTATACTGTAGCGAGCTTGTTGAGAGGTGAGGTTGTCGCCAAATACGAACGTGGCGCGTGAGCAGCTGTTGTTTGGAGTCCAGCAAGTCGTGTCAACCGTGTGACTGCTCTCGTGCGGAATGAGCAACACGGCCAACCCTGTAGACTAGGCCTTGAATTGGATGGGGGCCTTTTGTGCTTTCTACTACTGCCGAAGCAGCAGGAAAAAACGAATGAACAGTTGTGCGAAGTGAATCCCAGCGCCCAAAAATATCGAGCTCATTCCAAGGGTGCATGGAAGTCGTCCCGTACGCATATGTAGGTACCCACCTCGGGAACCCCGAAAATGCCCCAAGTAAGAAGTAAGAGGTCCTTGGTGTCGAAGAAAATGTTGCTGTGCATTTATTTGCCCATTCTTGTAGTACAAGTATATTTTTTTCGTGAACCCATGCTCATTCTGTAAGTTCACGGTGTACAGACAGGTGCTGGCTCTTGATTGTTGTGCTGTCTTGCTGGCTATAGGGCGCCCTCGGCTCACCTCTTTGCAGTACGGCAGGTTTTGAGCCGTTCTGACCCACAGACCGGGTATGTACGGTAAGCCACACCCAAGAGGGTCAGCGTCATCAGCTGGACGTGCCTTTTTTGGACTGTCCTTCGCATTTTTTCATTTCGGACAATTTCTTGCACAACAGCGAGAGGCCATCAGGTATAACAGGAAAAAAAGCAGTCTAGACTAATACTAATACGTGACTCCAAGTACTTCGAGAGGAGGAGGAGGAGTGGTTGAGATCATACGCATAGCGGCCAGCAGAATATTGCCAAACGTAGCTTTGTCTCACAGAAAGACTACCCGTTCGAGATATAACCCCAGTGATGTTTATTTAGTTAGTGGTGTTGTGGATCGGCAGTGACTGGCGCCCGAAACCTATAGAAGCCGAAATCAAACCATTAAACAGCCGCTGACTTAGTCTACTAATGGTTTGAGTTCGGCTTTTATAGACCTCAACTATACTGCTGGTGTAGTCTACGGCTGTAGCGTGATGTACGAGAGGAGCCTACTTGTAGAAGTACGATATTCTACGCACTGATGACGACAGATAGTTCAGCCAAATGATGAATGATCTCGAAATGAAGCCTGGTCTATGCGGTGGATTCGATTCTTCCGTGAACGCGAAAGACGGGAGCTACAGGATGTACATTTGTAGTGTAAGTACAGCAGTATGTTCTGTTGATTGTGCATGGCACAGCTCCTCCTGAGAGTGTACGTACGACGTATCTTTGTCGTCTCGTCGCCCACACAATAGCAGTAAGTACATTCCCCGAAAAGGCAACAAAGCGAATTGAATGTAACTCGTACCTGGCTCGTCCGTCCGGCTCACCGGCTCACCTGCTCGGTCGACAAAACGTTTAATCCGACGAAACGTTTCATTTGACGAAACGTTACATCCGACGCCTCCGCAAGAATTGAACCTCCGCTTTCACGGATTCACGGAGCCCCAGTCGGTGCAGTGAAAAGTGACAGTCTTGCACTGCGGTACACCCACGCACAGCTCAGCAGCTCGGAGGGGAAAGAAAGGGAGATGGCTGCCTGGCTTCAGGTCGCGAGCGTGGAAACACCAGACTCTTCCGTCTGCGTGATCGTCGGCACGGTTCATTCTAGGTGGGGGGCATTGTACGTGCCCTGTCGGCCTGGCCGGCCAGTTGCTGTACCAGTCAGTGTAGACCGGCAGTTCAGCACTCCTGCTATCCTGCTATACAATAGTGTAGTTGATGCTGAGGGCGGGTGGTGCTGCTGGTGGTGCTGCTCTGCTGCTGGTTCCGCTGTGCACGACCTCTCTTTCTCCCGCCTTCACTGTCACCAGCCAGCAAACTCTGTCTCGTCGTACTCGCACTACATGCTGTCGCTGATGGGCAGCCTGCAGCAAGCCTCTTGTGCATGCCGATCAGCTTGTTCTCTTGGCCCACAGCAGCCGTGGTGGGCGGTTGATGTTTGCTGTCTTGGCTGCTTTGTCGTGCTGTATTACTAATGTAGTTTCCTACGCGAATAAGTATTGCGGACGCCTGAAGTTGCTGTACAAGGTGCTGAATTGCGGCGCCAAAGGAAACTCCAGACGCACCAGTTCGTCCATTGACAGCGAGCGGTGCAAGTTAAAATTTTGAAGGCAAGCACACTAAGCACCGCACGAGGCGGAGAGTTACGCCTGGCTGATGCGTCAAACAGCAGTATCGGTGTAGACTGGCGCCCAGAATAGTGGGCGAATTAAATAACAATGTTCAATGTCTTGAGGACTAGCCACGGAAACCAAACGGCGCGCTGCGAATTGATTTCGAGATCTTCTCACACCCTCTCTCGCGTACGCTTATGCCTCATGAGTGTTGGCGATGTCGGCCCTCTCACACCCTCTCTCCGATCGAGTTGTATGCGTTTGCCTCATCAGTGTTGGCAGGTTCGACCCCCAATTCTCGACCTCGTGAAGCGAAGATCGAAGAAGGAAGAACATGTGCCTGTTATAGTCGTCAAAATCACGTATTATCTCTACATAAGCCTCGTGCTGGAGTGCTGCAGTGTAGTGGTATCTCTACGTAAGCCTCGTGCATGGAAAGGTGGAGTGTATCTTCCGTCTCTCATGCGTCTACAGGGCCGCTACATACAAGGATCTCCGGCCATTGGCGTGTCTTTATCGTATCTATCTCTAGAGTATTTTCACCTAATGAGCGACCAAACCCCGCCCCGCCCCCAACAACAACGCACCTACAGGTTTCTGTTCAACGTGGGGGAAGGGACCCAGCGTCTTTGCATGGAACACGGCATCCGGCTCGCTAAGGCTGAGCATGCGTTCTTCACCAACCTCACCTCCGACACCTTGGGAGGCGTGCCTGGTGAGAGCGCAGTAGAAGCCCTCCCCGTTTAGTGCCGGTACACATGCCCAGAAAAGTCACCGGCATTATCTATTCCGGACCGGCATGCTATTCAAAGTATTGAGAATGGCATGGAAATTCAGTGTGCGCCCGCCGAAAACACCGGGCACACGCACTATTCAACCGGCACTAAACAGGGACCTCTACGGTACATTTAAGTAGTACCTTGGCGAGGATGTGAATCATGGTTTTAGTATGGGTTACGGGGGTTAAGGGTTAAGGGTTACGAAACGCCCCTCTCCATTCACATTGAGCGCTTCATGTCCTCGGGAAGGCGTGGGGACTGGGGGTGCTCGAGGCTTGTTTGCGTAGATAACCCTTGCCGCTTTGTCGACTCCACACGACCGACGGAACGCAAGCGCAAAGCTGCGACGAGGCTGGAGAGTCGACCGCCCCAAGACGCCGAGCGTGTGTGTTTTGCTTGACGTTAGCTGGAAATGTCGTCGGTGGAAGGCGGCTCTTGCTAGTGAAGCAAGCAAGCCTTAGGGTGCAGCCTCCCCTCTTCGATCGACATGCCGTTCTTCGTTTTCGCTTGGTGCATGTCCTGCTTCACGTCATCACCACGAGCCGTGCGTGTTGTTCGTTATTTAGTTGGGGGGGCGGGTGGGTTGGTAGCGATCGCCGCAGGCTGGTTCAGAACCTTCGGGGCGGAGTAAATCTTCGTCGTCCGCAAGGAGTCGAAAAATGGTTCCTGAAAGCAGTTGGCACAGCCAACGATAGGGCAAGGCGTGTTGTCGGACACCTCCCTCGTTGAGGGAAAACTCGCCACCCCCACCACTGGTACCTAACCCGCCTAAATGCTCCGCCGGGTAAAAAACGTACCGAAAACTCCGTTCTTGTTGTCCCTCCCCAGGCATGGTCTTAACCCTTGCCGACATCAGGAACGGCCAAGTGCTAGCCGCGGGCCAGGCGGGGAGAGGGGGCAGCGGCGGCGAGGAAGCAGAAGACGCAAAGGAGGGAGAGGTCGGCGGCAGCAGCAGCAGCAGCAGCAGCAGCAGCGGCAGTAAGCGGCCGGCGTTCACCCTCCACGGGCCGCCGGGACTGTCGGAGTTCTACCACGCCACGAGGCACTTCATTCATCGAACGGACTTCCCGGTTGGGTTTGAGGCCGTCGAGGTAGGGTCCCCGCAGTACCGTAGACCACACAAGATACCACACCCCCTGACCGATTTTCACTCCATAGGTGACACAAGATAACACACACCCGATTTTCGCTCCATAGGTGACACAAGATAACACACCCCCTGGACCGATTTTCGCTCCATAGGTGACACAAGATAACACACCCCCTGGACCGATTTTCGACACAAGATACCTCACCCCCTTGACCGATTTTCGCTCCATAGGTGACACAAGATAACACACCCCCTGGACCGATTTTCCAGTAGCCTTCGCAGGGGTTGTCGTCCAAGTAAAACATGTCGGACAAAGCAATGCGATATCGGAGAAGTGCGGTTAGAGTTAGGGACGAAGGGTGTGCGTACCCCCCCCTCCCTGTTCTACTTGCTCATGAACTTACTTCTCGCGAGAGGCGGTCCCGATTTTCGAAACTCGATTACTCCACGACGAAAAAGAGGATGCATCAAATGAAACGACGAGTTGTCTCGGAAAGCTCTCTCTCTCGACGAGACGCTGCCGTTCTCGGCGCTGCCACTATTTGCTGCGGTGTGGAGAAATCGAGCTTTGCTACATGTAAACGGTCCAGGGGGTGCGGTATCTTGTGCCACCTACGGTATTGTGGTTGCGGAAGTCTCGGTGTGGTGCTGTCGAAACCTCGCGGCACGGGATGTATCGGTGTCCATGCTTGGAAACCTTTTGTGGGGGGGGGGGGGGAGTTGTGGTATGGTACCCACACCGAGTTGTGCGGGTCCCGCAATAGTCGTATAGTTGCGTCTCCCCTGTTCATGTCGCATGATTTCCGGTCTGTCGATGTTCTTGTCTGCACTTGAAGACACACTCCTGACGACCTTCTGCCATGTAGCCATGTATACCTCTTCTATCGCACTCTTCGAGGGTGTTGACACTAGTTTACGTGCTAACAGTTAAACTCACAATGCTGTAAGGTGCACTTGGTGTGCGAACGACCCGGCACAAGCCCGACCACTCCCGACCACAACAAAGCTAAACGCGAACATGTGCATGAAAACCTTGTCACCATGACGTGCTACTGTACGTCTCCCTGCCACGCCCCCCCCCCCCCCCCACTGCTCTTCCGGGAAACGGAGACCACTTTCCCACACAGCGAGATGAGCATCCCCCAGATCCCGATCATGCGACAACAAAGCCGTCGTCTCCCGTCAGCGGCAAGCACTGCCGAGCAACACCATCCCCGCCCTTCCAACAAGCGTCCCAGAGAAAAACAAGGAGAAGAGGATGGGGACGGTTCCTCTGCCGCGGTGGGCGGCGCGTGGCCGCCAGAGGAGAAAAAAGGCGATGAGGGGGCGGGGGGCGGGGTGGGGTGCGTGTGCTACATCTGCGACCCCCCCGCGCTGCCAGGGAAGTTCGACGTGCCCAAGGCGAAGGCGCTTAACGTTCCCCACGTATGTGCGCCGTGTTTTTTTTTTTGTTGTTGTTATTATTATTATTGTTTTACTGCTAGGAGTAATATTTTTATTGTTATTATTTTCGTTGTTATGTTTGCCGGGTGTTGTCGCGTTCGTGTAGATGACCGTGAGGGGTCCCTTGTGGTGAGGTGTTGTTTTCGTCGTTGTTGTTGGCATTTTCACCGCGAACCGGCTGGCCAAATGAAAATAACGCCAGTGTCGGTACGGCTTGAAACAATCAACGCTGCTGAAGGCCGTGTGATCGGTGTGATGGGGGCCCTTGCGAGGAGGGGTCACTGTAAGGGGGGTTGGCTTTTCTCCGCAACCTGTGTGCATGCGCGTATGCTGTGCTCTATTAGCGAGAAATGTGATGGCGGGGTCATCCGCCGCCCTTGGTAAATTTCATGACCCAACCACCATGGGCTTCGGACAATCGGTCGATGTTTGCTTGTCTCCGTTGGTGGAACGAATCCATCGGGCCGTGGCTTGTTTCGTGATTCGTCCAGCTGTTGCGGCATCGGACCGTTCGGCAAGCGAACTCTCACCAGTTTTTTCGGTCGTGGTCCCCGACCCGACCCTCTCTCCCCCCCCCCTCCCTCGTATCGCCTGCTGCTCGGTTTCGTGTTGCCGTTTGGCACGTTCACCCGTTATTTCAGGGTCCTTTGTTCGGGGAGTTGCAGAGGGGCAATGACGTTACGCTTGAGGATGGGACTGTCGTCAAACCGTTTCAGGTGTGTTCGTTTGGAGGGGTGGGTTCGAAGGGCGCCGGGGCGGGGGGGGTGGGGGGGGGTACAGGGCACCTCGTAGAATAATGCGCTCACGACGATGTCGAGCGTCACACGGCTTTTTCATGGAGCATCGGAAAGCGGGTTTTCGTTACTCGTGCCTCTCTTGGGCGCGTCCTTGCCAATGTTTTGGTGTGTGTGGGGCACCGAGTCATGCCGAGTTTTTTCTAGCAAGGAAGGACGACATCAGAGTGAAAGGTTAAGGTTCCCCCGAAGCACGTTGTTGCTGGGTGGAGAAGTTGGGGCCGCCCGCTCAGGAATTGTCCTCTCCCAAAGAGGAATGTCGAGCAAGGCCAACATTGCCGCTATGAATGCCAACAACGACAACAACATCAACCACAACAACAACAAAAAACAACAGCAACAACAACGCCACCACCACCACCACCGCCAACCACAACAACAACAACAACACCGCTGCCATGCCGCCGCCCATGACGAAGGTCCTCGGTCCGGCCAAGACCGGCGCGACGGTAGTCATTGTCGACTGCCCATCCCCGGACCTCCTGCCGTCCCTCGTGTCCAACCCCGCTTGGGAACGGCTGTACTACGCGGGGCCAGACAGCACCCCCACCATCAACGGCAACGCCTCCGCCAAAGGTGGCGGCAAGGGTCGTAGACGTGGAGGCAACAACAACCCCTTCGAAAGCGCCCCGTTTTTTGTCCACGTGGCCCCCGCCGAGGTGGTCCGGTCGCCGGAGTACGGGGAGTGGGCTAGGAGGTTCGGTCCCGAGGCGAAGCATCTCGTGACTCGGCAGCCCTTCTGCTCGCCTCACACGAGTTTTCAGGTGTGTGGTGTGGGGTAGTGGCTGGTGCGGTGGTTTAGTAGCATTTGGTGTATGCTTTCAGGCCGTTATCGGTGGAGGCGTTCTTGTTCGGAGAGCCTGCCGTTTTGTCTGCTTTCAAGCAGCTCTCCTATGTTGCAGCAGATGAACGGGGCGCGTGAAGATGCGATGATTTGATTGGCTGTGAGGCCGATCGAGGACGGCCGAACGGCTACCTGAATCATTTTGCGGAGCCCCCTATTTTGCTTCGCAAAACCCACGTGGCTTGTCTCTTCGACCTACCTGTAATGCGCTAGGTCGACGAGGGGCTTGGGGGGATGTAGGTGGTGGTTCTGTGTGTTTTTCGTCCCGCTCGGCCGCATACGGTTGTTCAGGTGGGGCTTGTCTTCTCTCAATAGCGTACGTATGTGTGTTAGTAGAAACGGTAGTTAGGTATGTGGTCGTCGGTTGTATTGCGTGAGTGTTCGGTATTCCGTAGGTTACATATAAGGTATCACACCCCCTGGACCGATTTCCAGAGCTGGATTACTCCACACTAGCAAGAGCGGCGGTGACGAAAAATGTCGGGGTGAGAACCGTGTCGTCGAGAGCCTTTCCCGAATACGTATCGTTTGATGTCCACCCCCCCGTTCGTCGTCGGTTAATCGAGCTTTCACAGTCGGTCCGGGGTGTGTGGTATCTTAGGTCATGTCATGTCATGTCACCTGCGGTTCACGAGAAGGACGCGGTGGAACAGGGAATCAGTGCCGCTACTGCATGATGGGATGAGTTCGTACCCCACATGGACGGGTGTTCGAGCAGATGGAGGCGGTCGACTCCGGGAACACGAGTCTGTTTTTTCGATCGTGTTGTTTTGATTCGTGCGCACCCTTGTGTGCGTCGAATAGGTAAACGCTACGCTTTATCGAACAACAGAAGCAACACGGCGGATTCTCCTCCTTACTGTTGTTTTTTCTTGATGTAACAACAATAAATCCATATATATCCATGGATAAGGGTCTGGAAATATCGTTATTTCATAGCGTTAGCAGAGTGCTACCCGTGTTCATGTGCGCTGGCTTGGCACCCTTGCGCGTTCGGGGGTTCACAGGCGGCGCATGACCAGGTGGTCAGGCTCAATCAAGTCTGCGGGGCCGCCTTCCCGGTCCCTCGACAGTTCGTAGGGGGAGTTCCATGGGACAGCGACGGGGACGGTGTTGGCAGAGACGGGAGCGGCAGCGAGGACACAAGAGGTGGCGGCTTTGCCAGTGAAGACGCGGGAATAATTCCGCCGGAGGTTAGGCGCATCGGCCGCGAAGAGCTAGACTTCGGGGGCAAGGTGCGGTACGGCGGTTGTTTTTTGTGTGTGTGTGTTTTTTTTAACCGGAAGGCTGAGCCGCGTTTAGGGCAGCACCTTCCTAGTACCCTCTTGCCCTGCCCATCACGACCTTGTAGCAGATGAAAAACATTGGCCACGAGAAAGAAAGGTAGGCTAACTCGTCTAGCCAACGGGTGGGATGAAAGGGCTGCGACATGTGTATTGATGAAGGAAGGTTGGTCACCGTACCAACCAACGTGTACCTACCATTTGTTTCGGGGAGGGTTAACTGCTCCTGACGGCCCAGTTCACAGAACGAGAGTTTACCCCCCTTGAGTTGTAGTGGCATCACCTTTTGGCGTGTCCTCAACACAAGTAGTAATCGCCACGCATCTTGTGCTCGGGAGGCTGCGGATGCTGCCGGGGTTACTGATGGGCTACATCGCTGGGACTGCTATCTAGCGCACTTTTTGTGTCGTTTTCCGTCGCCTGCGGGTTGATAATAAGGATGATGGGTAGTGGTGCGGGGGGGGGGGGGGGTGCGTCTGATGCCCGACTACCGACTTTTTTAGAAAATGTACATACAAATACAGAACATTTGTACCTGGCTTTTTTTGTGCAACTGGTTTTGCCTGCATGTCCAGGTGATGGCCGCCGTTCCGCTCCTGAAGTTCGAGATGCTGCCTGCCCCCAAGAGGCCTCAGATGGACGCCACGGAAGCGCTGACGTGGGATCGATCTCGCGACAGCACTCAGGCCTCTGTGAGCTCTTATTTTTTTCGTAGTAAATCGTCAGTAGAACGCGGGCATGTCAGCGGCCGGTGGGCTTGGGTGGTGCCGTCGCTGCTGCTGTTGCCGCTGATGTTACGTCTAGATAAACCATTGACAAACCATGGATCTTTGCCGTGCTGGCCCAAGCCCTAACCTCAGCCGTGGCTAACGTTGCGAGCGAACACTAGCCTCGCACCTCCGGACGTCAGGAGTCTTGTTGTCCCTCTTGCTCGTATGTATGCATACGCAAGGTTGACGCAGTATGTTGACGCGAGACAGTTGTTTGCCCTCACGGCAATAGAACACCTTGACCTCCGGTATGGTCTCCATGCCTGACGACCCCAAGCCACGTCCAGCGTGGTGCTAGACGAAATTGTCGCAGGCGACGAGAAACGAACGCCTGCTACATTCCGGCCTTGGAAAAATATATTTTCGCGTTGTGTCCCCAAAACCCTACCGAGCTCAACCTGCGTCGCTCCTCCCTGCTTGCCTACCTTGCCCACACCTCTCTCTCCTCCGAAAAGCTACGGCGACTGGAGAGCATCCGCTCCGGCCCGCGCTCACGCTCCCCCTCTCCCTGCCGCTCACCCTCAAGATCACGCTCACCTTCGCGGTCACCGGGCGGCGGCGGCGACGGCGGCGGCGGCCGCAAGACGGGACAGGTACCTGCCCCGTTCCTTCTCCCGGCGGGGGCGTCCAATTCCGAGGTGGCTTTTCTCGGCACCGGGTCTGCGCTGCCGTCCAAGTACCGGAACGTGACCGGGATGCTGGTCCGGCTTATGCCGACGGACCCTGCGTCTCCGGCGGGGGTGGTAGGGGTGTCGGACTCTGCCGAGGCACGGGAAGGTCTGTGTGGCGGTCATGGTAGTGGTGGTGGTGGTGGCGGCGGCGGTGGAGCAGGGGCAGAGGGGGACAACGCGGCTGCGTTCGGAGGGGGCGGCAGCATTCTCCTGGACGCCGGGGAAGGATCCATGGGCCAGCTGTGGAGAATGTACGGGGATAGCTCGAGCAGCAGCGGGGGGGGCGAGGGGGACGCCTGCCATGGCCGGGGGGGCGCCGGGGATAATAAGGCGGGTGTGCATCAGATGCTGCGGAACCTCTCCGCCGTGTGGATCTCGCATCCGCACGCGGACCATCATCTGGGTCTCGTCCGAATCCTGTCCGAGCGGAACAAGTTGTTGAGCGGAGGGGGCGGCGGCGGGGCTGCGGGAAATGGGGGGGCGCCGGGAGGGGTGTCCGGCGGGGGGGCGCGGTTACCGAAGTTGTTGCTCATGGCACCGGCTCCGGTGGCGGCCTGGCTCAAGGTGTGACTGAGCGAATGAAACTATGTTCCTTTTTTTTTCTTTAGCGGACGCCACTTGTCTACTATGGTTTTGCGTCCTCTTCAGGAAGGTGACCTTGGTGTGTTAGCTGTTTTCCCCAAGCACTAGCACCCCTAGCTCCGAGTGCTCTAGCACTACGCTTTTTTTTTCTTGATCGGCCAAGGGCAAGGTAAAGATAAACAGTCTAGGTTTGTGTCACAATTTCCGGCTCCACTCCCATCTGTAGCTCCCGAGTTCACTTTTTTTGTTCTTGATCGGCCAACAGCAAACAATATATGTGTGTCACAAGTTCCTATCGATTTCAATCCGTAGCTCCCGAGTACTAAATACACTTTTTTGTTCTTGATCGGTCAACAGCAAACCTTCCCCGAATCCAACCCCTCCTCCGGCTACCTACCGTCCCGTTCGTCCCACCGAAGGAGTACGGCGACGTCGACCCGACCGTGCGCGGCGGCTACGACTTCCTCGACGCGAGCCTCATGCAGGCCGGGGACAACGCCCCCCGCCCGCCGCCCCACATCGCCGCGGCCGCCGCCCGCGCGCTGGCGAGGGCCGGCGTCCTCCGGGCCACCAGCGTCCGCGTCCGCCACTGCGCGCACGCCTACGCCCTCGTCCTCACCGTGGCGTCGACCGCTGCAAAGGCGGCGGCTGCTGCGGCGAGAGCGGTGTTCTCCGCTGGCCCTTCTGTTGCGACCAACGCTGTGTTCGGCGGTCGTGGTGGGGGGGTCGCGGACAGCCGAGCAACAGCACAAGAGGGGGGTGACGGCAGCGGGGTTCCGGGGGAGGGGGCGGGTAAGGACTGGAAGCTGGTCTACAGCGGGGACTGTCGGCCGAGCGAGTCCCTGGTCAGGGAGGGGAAGGGGGCGGCGGTGCTGATCCACGAGGCTACGTTCGATGAGACCAAGCAGCAGGTCCGGTCGGTCTTTTTTCGCGATACCGTTTGTTGTTTACCGTAAGGTTGAGAGTCAGAGCACAGGGGTGCGATCGATATTCAAAGCGTAATTTCGTAATTTCTCCACAGCCAGAAGGGTGCGAGCGCCAACTGATACTTCTCAGGAAAACTGTGGATGAGATATTTCCAAAACCGCCCTCTTCGACAGAGGCAGTGGTAACCTCCTGGTTGTGGAGAAATTACGCTCTGGAAATCGATCGCACCCCTGTGCGCTGACTCGCAACCTTGCGGTATTTGGTTGAGTTTGTCGTTGGTGTTTTTGTCGGCGTGCCTTGTTGTTGGGTAGTAGTTCTGGCGGTGGTGGTGGTGGTGGTGATAGCGGCGATGACGGTATTTTCTGTCGAATGTAGGTGCCCGGTGGTGGGGTGACGTAGACGCGACCGAGCACGCTCAAGCACGCCATCATACTGGGACGATGCGCCCGGCATTCTCGGCGAAAAATGGTGGAACACCTTCGTTCAACACCTTTGGCGCTAGCAGCCGCCATCCCCGCGCTCCTGAAAACTTGGAGACCCCAAGTCCTAGGCCCCAACCCGTTCCCTGTAGGTGGAGTCTCCAATTGGAGGCATCGCACCCTGAACACACAGACCGATGCCGCGCCACCACCGACCCCCCCCCCCCCCTCCCCCCAGTCTTTGGGAACCTTGGAAGGGAGGAAAGATTTGGCGTTGGTTTTGGGGACCCGTTTTCAATTGTTTAAACCCTAGGGCATGGAAAATATTCCCCCCCCCCCTTTTGGTGAAGCCCCTCGAGGGGGGGTCAGCTGCTTTTTCAGTTGTTTTTGAAGTTAAAGGGCCTGAAAAAAATTTAATTTTTTCCATTTTTGATACCCTCCCAAGGAAATAAAGGAAAAAAGCGAAAAATTCTTTGCAAGGAGGAAAACATCTTTTTTCGAATCCCCCAAAATCTTACCGGGGTTTCGGCTTTGTTTATTTAAAGCCTTGTCCCTTGAAAAACCCGCGGGCGCCTCCCCCGTTTTTTTTGGATGGGAGGTTCTTTT
>FN649737.1:2310021-2329455 GCA_000310025.1 Ectocarpus siliculosus
AATGGGAGAGCATCCACGGCCCCCCCCCCCCCCTTCCCCCCAGTTTTTGGCAACGTTGGAAGGAAGGAAGGATTGGCCTTCGGTTGGGGGGAGGCGTTGTCATTGGTTTAACCATTGGGGCATGCAAAATATCCCCCCCCCCCCATTGGTCAAGCACCCTCGAGGCAGGTACACAGCGCTTCCAACTGTCTCTGGAAGTGAAGGCACCAGAAAAAAATTAAGTCATACGCATCTGTGATCCGTACGCAAGGAAGTAAGGACAAGATGCCGAACATCCTTAGCAGGATGCAACGCACCTTCATGCGACTCGCCGAATACCTCACGGCGCTTCGCGCTTGGTGATGTGAGAGCCTGGTCCGGTGAGAACCCGGCGTGCTCCGTCCCGGCTTTGTAGGGATGCGAGGTCAATGGTCTAACGACTACGGCATGCACGACTATGAGTACCCCCCCCCAACCCCCCCCCCCCCTTAAACAGGAGGCGTTCGACAAGCGGCACTGCACGATGCAGGAGGCCATGGCCGTGGGGCAGCGCATGGGAGCAGAACGGGTCATCTTGACGCACTTCAGCCAGCGGTACCCGCACATGCCTTCCTCCCTTGCGGGGGGGCTGGGCACGAAAGTCTGCCTGGCGTTCGATAACATGCGGTGCGTTTGTGTGTGTGCGTGTGTGTGTGCGTTTGTGTGTGTGTGTGCTTCTTAGTAGTAGCATCGACCGCGCTAATCGGCTGACCAATGAAAAGACGTCAGTCTCAGTGCGGGTGAAAACAATGAACACTTCTAAATGCCATTAACTGGGACCCCGTGAGGGGGGGGCACGGGGGAGGCTAACCTATTCTCCATATCGAAGACAGAAACGGTGGCAGTAGAAGAAAACTGCACATGTCTACGAAGGCTGCTTGCTACCTTGCACTCGATTTCGTTTTGGAGTGCTATCACCATCATCCTCCTTGCTTGCAACTCCATCGTTCTCATGGTCTTTTTCACAGCAACTTCTCGACATTTCCTCTCTAGCCCTGCGTCGTCCGTGTGTGCGCGTGTTTTTGTTGTTGGCATCGACCCCGCCAACTGGCTGGCCAATGCGTCAGTCTCAGGGCGGCTATACACGAAAGCGCTTCTACAGATAAAGGCAATTTTTCTATGATCCCGCAAGGGGGAGTCATGAGGGAAGCTATTACAATAGGCTTTTTGTCCGGATTAAAGACAGAACCAGTAGCACATGGCACATTTCTATCGTGCGTGTTTTCGCGCGATTAGGGGGTTAGTTGACCGGACCGTCTTCGCGAGATCAGTAAGTGTTTATGAGAAGAATAGAACAGGGAGGGGGTACGCAGACCGTATCCCTAACCCCAACCCAACTCCCCCGATTGATTGCATACTGTATCCAACATGCTTTCTTAATAGAAAAACCCTGCGAAGGCTAGTGGACCGGATCGCTGACCCTATCCAAAACCCAAATTCCCCGATTGCGTGCTTTATCCAACATGCCTACTTTCAACGAAAGCCCCTTGTGAAGGCTGCTGGGTTGCGTTGACAGCAGAGCGGCAAGTGTGGGTCGCCTTGCGCTGTTTTTTTGGTCGTCCCCACGTCTTTCCAGAAGACCGCGCAGGCGACAGAGCCAGGGCTATGTGCGTTGCAGCCCTCATGTCCTTTTGGGCGGTGCCGTCTTATGCATTTGGCGCCTCTCGTCGTCCATTGTAGTTCTTTTGGAGGAACTCCCTTGTCCCTCTGTATTTCAAGGTTGTTGGGCACCCACCGAGCTGAAACCCTCGCGTTCTTTTTTTTTTTTTTTGCTTGTTTTTGGGCCTTCTTGCGCAAAGAAAGTTATGTTTATAACGAACAAAGGTCAGGCAGGGGGCACACAGACCCTAACCCTAAAACCCCAACTCGGCCATTTCTACACGTTTGCTTACGCAGAAACACGTGCGTAGGCTATTGCGTTTTTGTTCCTATTTGTCGTCGTCGTCGTCGTGCCCGTGTCGCAGGGTATTCAATTCGCCCACGACCCAGAAAAGTTCCTCCTGTAAAAAATACATGACTGAGGCTGTTTATGTTAGCACAAGTGTCAGCCCCGCCCTCAAATTTATCCCTGTCCACGTCCTCATCTCGACGCCCTTGGACCTACCTATTTTTGTGTTGGCAGTGTTCGCATCGCGGACCTGGGCTGGCTCCCTCGGAGTTTCGCCGATATCAACACCGCGGTTACCCCGGATGCCGAAGAACTTCATCCGCAGCAGCAGCAGCAGCAGAACCAGAAGCAGCAGCAGCGGCAGAAGCAGCAGCGGTAGCAGCAGTAGCGCCCGCGCAAGGGGGCCTCCGGAGATGGAAAATGGACCGGAATACTATCAATTGTTTGCTGCGCTTGTTCGTGATGTCAGTGGTAGTGCAAACCGAACTAAAGCACCACTTGCTGAGGATTCGGTGTGTGTTGGAGGGACAAGATTCCTCGAAGAAGGGCCGGAGGGTGTGTGCTACGTGCTGGAGACCGAACTAGGAACAGCCCACAGCTAGGCATGCGCGAGGGAGAACATTTGCCGCGGAATCTCGACGCACACACTGGACGATCAGATCCCTACAGATCGAACTCAAGGCTATTTCGAAGGGTGCGTCCCTTGCGATCGGTAGATTGGACATGGGTGATCATTGTGCGGTATTTGCCCCCATGGTGATGTGAAGGACTTCGGTGATCGGGGTGTGTTTGTTCCATGGTGATCTGTACCACATAGGTGAGCTAGCTCATGATCTGTACTGTTGTGTGTGTGGAATCTAGTACTACACGTCGACGTCAACTCTTTTTTTTTTGCGTGACGCGCACGGAAAACACGCGCCTTCGCTGAGTATGGTCCCGAGGGTGGGGCGGGGGGGCAGAGACTTGCATCTTCACACGAACTTGTCCAATTCGTAGATCGCGCTGTCAACTGTTGGTCGACAGGGCGTAACGACTCCCTTACAACACGGGCTCTTATCTGTGCGAGAGAAATATTTGTTGTGTTTTTGTTGAAGAAAAGAAAACACCGTACGTCGTCCCCTTCCGCGGCAAAAGCGTTTTTTTTTCACCTTGCACTCGACCGGTGTCTGGCCACGGGATCAGGTCAGAGACAGCGCGAAAAGGCGGGCTCGATAGATGAGATCCAGCACATGTTTCGAATCGGAACGGTTCGCATCTCGATGTAGCAATCAAGCTTCCATCTCTTGTGTCGGATCAATTCCCAGATTCACCCTGCTTGTTAGATGAACCCATTTTTGGGTTAAGGCGAAAGTACATCTAAGTACTTACCGAGCGCCGCCCCTCTGCTCTATTCCGTTTTGTCTCCTGCAAGAGAGTATCCATCCAAACCAAAGCTACATTGTCATAATGAGGCAGTCACTGTTCGTGACAAAAAAGTTGGTTCTGCTGCTTAGTAGGCCTGCCACAGCAGACAGCTACAAATCCACCCAACCAGGACCACACACGGCACACGTACAACTGTACACACCCGTTGTCGTTCCTTCGGAAGCAGCAACACTCATAGCCACAATTCACTGCGGTTCTCGCCGCACGCAAGCACCAACGCAGGGCCAGCCGCAACAACACGCGAGACGCACCGATTAAACTGTGCGTCGAGGCCGGGGCGGCTTTCCACATCGCCAAGAGTCCGACAAAAGATTCCGCACCGATCTCGCATCAATCACACTCTTCTTGCCACCCCCAACTCTGCATCGATAGTCGCCGCGGATCGTTTGGTCAGCGCCCCGTAGCCTGGTTTTTCTCAGTTATTTCCAACATCTACTACAGTACGTAGTCTTCATCTTCAACCGTTCGCTGCGAGGCGTATCACCAACTATGGGCGGGATCTTAGCACCTGCGCGGTCTGTCCGGCACCTTGCCCACCCGCTCGGTGCTAGGTATTACGTAGACAGACGAAGATCCACATAAGGAAGGCATTCGGAAGAACCCGCACGCCGAGGGCAACTCAAACAAAACAGGGTAAGCAGGCGTTACCCTTGTTTCTCCTCTTTGTGACGTTTCACCTCGCCCGTTCGTTTCAGTTGTTGCGGTCGCCGGTAGTGGTGCGAGGTTTCACCTGGCCCACCACCCAGTAGTCTTGGGAAAATTCCGAGGCTTCCATGGAAGAGGAGAGCGAACGACACAAGCAAACCTAGCACAAAATTATCCAGTTATTGGTTTTCTAGCCTTCCGCGATGACGACGTTTCGCAAGCGTCACAATCTGGAACCTCACGACACAAAACAAACATTTGTAGATTCTGGATACAACCTTCCGCGATGACGACGACATCATCCTTGGGGGGCAACAGCGGTCCAGTCGCCGAGGGGGCGGCGGGACAAGCACGGCAGGCCGCCGTCCGCAAGGTCGGACGGGTCCGGTTCGGGAAATACTTCCTCCGACCCATCGCTCCAGGCACCGTCGTCATCCTGGTCGACGAGTCGGCTACGAAAACCGCCACCTGCAGCGGTGTCGTCCTCGTGGAGACACCAGTCCGGTCCTCTTGGGGCGAGCGAGCCGGGGGCGCGGCGGCCGCTGCTGCTCTCGTGCTTTGGGCTGACGAAGGCGAGGTCGCCGCCGGACCGGTCGAAAAGTTGGGCCGGAGACGCGACGGCCTGGAGAGCGAGCGGGTGGGAAGGGGTCGGGTTGCTTTAGGTCGTAAGACCCGAGCGTTTCATCGGGCAACGATGAAAACCCGCCGATAGAGGAGGCGGAGAGCGGGGGTTTATATCGTTCTGTTCCGCTTCGCCAACCGGCCCACAGCGTTCCTACATGCCTTCCAAGTTGTTAAAGCGTTCCGACACCTGAATCCTCTTGTTCAGGGAACCAGTGGCGGCAAGTGACAAAGGAGCAAAGGGTGAGCCTCGGGTACTACTGTATACAGCCCGATATGAGGGCTTTGGTGGCGACAGCACCGTTGGAGGCAGGAAACTGGTCGTGCGGAATGGATCTTTTGTCGCCGGCGAAAACGTGTCAATACGGGTGGCCGCCCCCGAACACCCCCGAACATTGTGCACGCTTAAGAGCCCTCGGCAGTAAGAACGCAAGCAGCACTAAAACGGCGCGCCTGCGGCCGAAGAAAAACAGCGGCTTTTCAACCCTTACGGTATGCAGCACCTCTTCGTTGTCTTGTCACTGCTGCCGACCAACGACAAAACACTCCGCGACTTCTTCTCACCATGTCCGTGCCGAAGGTGCTGCTCATATCCATCCGGTCGGGGGGGAAACGAGGGCCGCGATCCTCCTCCGCCGACACGCTGACCCAGTTCTCGTTGCCGTGCTCTGTGAACCAGCCTCGTGCCCACGGGTCGGGGTCCAGGTCACCGGAATTCCCCGGAGGGGTCCAACGGCCCGGCGAATAACGGCCCGGCGTCGCAGCGCCATTGCCGCGGTTCGGAGCGGGGCGGTCGCCGGAGGAGAAGCGCGCGGCCGCCGGCCGGCGGTCTGGCCGCTCCCTTTCGGCCGGCGACATACGCCCGGAACAGGCACCCACGCCTTCCACTTCGGACGGGAACTCCTCCAATGACGACGGCTTACTCTCGCTGCCGATTGCTCGCTGAAAGGTAACCCCGCCCCCCCCGCCCAGCCGCGGGCTGCAGGGGCGCAAGTAGTCCTCAATCACGGACGGCGTGTCTGTCGCCTGCGCGGGCAAGGAAACCAGCGGTGGCGGCGGCGGCGGCGGCGGTAGGGGCGCCCTTCCCTCTCGAGAAGAAGAACACTCGTCGCTCCAAATCGTGCCGCCTTGCAGCCGCTCGAGAAACGCGCGCATCCGTGGGGAGCTCGGTCGGTTGGGGTATGGAGACCCTTCGTCCCTTTCCAGCGATGGCCATACGTTCGCGCGCGGCTCTTGCGGGTTGTTCCTGGGTGAGCCCCTGCCCTCAGCGACGGCGCTCGACACCTTGGTCGCCACTCCCCACTTCGCAGGGCGACACCCAGGTCGTGCCACGGCGCCGCCCGGGTCCTCGTGGACAGAAGGAGGGGGCCCGACGACTATTTTGGCTCTGTCGGGCGGTGAGCCCTGCTCCGGCCCTGTGAATTGTCTAGTGGTAGTGAGAGAGAAGCAGATGCCACAGCAGTCGCGTTGGAACAGGCTGACACCATTTCGCAGGTATGATGGACGCGTTTCAGCCGTTTTCAGCTGTATGCGAACTGGTATATCCACTATTAAATACTCCATGCTATTCACAGCGGGGCTCGATTATTTGCCGTGAGACACTATGTATGTCCCGTTGTTCTACGCATTGCAGAGCACTACAAGCGTACGTTCCCGGCCGTGGTTAGCTTCTACAACAGGGTGATCCATCACCATCTCGCAACCGCTCTCCGTCTATCGCAATAATGCCGCTTCATAGCCAGCGACATGGCGTGGTAGTGCCGACAGCCTACCACGTTATTGTACCGTTGTGTCGCTGGCCCTTAATTATGGCCGTGAGACAGCAACGTCAGGTCCGGCATATGTCGGATACAAACTTTCGTGGAATCTTGTACTCAGTCAGTCAAAACTACATCAGTTGCCGGAAAGATAGTTTTTTGGCGCCATGTTGGCTGGAAAGGCTCAGTCCGGGATGGAGGGAAGACCACAATGGTGAAACGACTAAATAGACAGAGACCACACTTGTACCGTTTGTTTATACCTCATTGGCTTGTCCAAGCGACGCATCAGTTCCAGGAAGCTCTCGAGATTCTCGCTCGCCAGGACGTACGCTACGGCCATTGAATGCTCACTTTTGGGACCGCTTTCACGCATCCTCTGGGCTGCGACTATCAAGCTTTTTCTCGGGCCGTAATTCTGGTCGCACCCCAGGTAGGCGCTGATAATGGTGCTCATGCCTTGTTGGTAAGAGCGGAACGCCTTTTTTGAAGGTGTTCGTAGAAATAACGATCCAAACCAGGAGAAGAACGCGTTGGGCAGGTTGGTCGCTATATGGTATTCGCAGCTGGGGAGGCGGCGGCATTCAAGGATTCCGTTGTCGTACACAGAAGAAAGCTGCTGAACAAAACGAAATCTTGACAATCCACGCACGATGCTCGACGAACAGCGGTCAACGCACACGCAGATGACGGGGCAGCAGGCGTACGTACAACCTACAGACGCCCCGCGGTCAAATACATGTGTAGACGGTCCGGCTCATATTGAACATCTCGTTTGGGCTATTCTACCTGCATCTGGTTGGGTCGCTCGCCCGGAGCGAAGGGGTCCACCTCGCCCAGCACTTCCCTGGCTCCTTTCGCCACGATCTGGGCTGAGCGTGCTGTTGTCGGGTCCGCGAAGTAGCGGTCCAGCTCGTACTTGGACATCTTCTGAACATCGGGACAAAAGGAAGAGAGACCACACGGTGAGCGACCGATGACGATTCATGATCGCGCGAAAGAAGGTCACTAGCCACGGCAGCAGCTGCTGCATGTTCTGCTGCCATCGCGCGCTGGCCTGCATCAAGCTGTCTGTACACCGTCTCTAAGCGTTGTCCGAGAACACGATACATACATGCGTTTGTGGCTCATCGGTATTATTTTCCGCGTTCGGTCAGAACGGAACGAGATCAATTTGCTCGCCCCCCGAACCTAAAACAAGCAGTCCCTGCAATCTGACCAGGTGATTGCAGAGGCTGTTTGAGGTTGCTACTCTGAGAGCCAATCCCTTTTCCTCGCCTGGTTCAGCATGACGAAGCGGTCGTGAGGCTGTCCGGCAGGGTTATTAGTCTGAGAAGGAGCCGCCGGGTTGCGAACAATGCTTTGTTCCGACCCTCGAAGTTCCTCACCGTCCCCAGTGGTAGAAACAGTGTTTGACCCCATGCATCTTGTCGCTGCGTCGTCGTCGTCAACGCAACCTAAACCCTACTCCTTGGTTGTAATGCAGGCTCGTCGGTGCGAGTATTGTATGTATGTAGACCAGGGGGTTGTATGCATAAGACGTCGGATAGATGCTCAAGGGCGAGATGCAAGTCTACACATCCGGACGCCACGAAACACATGTAATCAAACATTCTCTTCTTGACATCGTTGGTGGCAGGGCGCATCTTCGTGTTTGAGATGACGATAAACTTGTTGGTACTGAAGTAAGGAGTATAAATTGCAGAAACGGTGCTACTGCTGTGTGGTAAATGGGTATGCATATGTAGACGAAGACGAAAAATCCCGTTGAAATGACGGTTTCATGCGGCAGAACCTCTGGTTGGCGTCGTCGTCGGCGATAGATAGATGGAGAGACACGCATCAAAAAAAGGAGCCACAGGCAGGAAGAGCCACAAATCGCATAACAATCATTACGTCCCGAGAGCGAACAGGAGACCACGCCTGCAGAGAAGCCCGTTCAATCATACACGCCTTGCTGCTGAGGACGAAGCAAGTCCGTGTCAGCCGCACGCCCGTGCCTTTCAGTCAGCGAGGGAGAGAGAGAGAGAGAGAGAGGAGACTGACGCAGGGGGAGCCGAGAAAAAAATAATCTCTGGAAAATAGAGTGCGCGAGCGGGGCAACGGCAAAGAGAAGGAGAGCGGTTCTGTCTGCAACTTGGCTGGACACTTTGAGAGCGAGAGAGGAAAAAGAGGTCCTGCACGATGTTCAGCTGCTGCGCGCTCTTCAGCCAGGCAGATGAGCCGGCTGACACGGAACACCTCAAGGCGCTAGACGTGAGTGTGGGTTCTTGGCGGGGGCAGCAGCTGTGGAACAAATCTCTGTCTTTTTTTTCCTTTTTTCGAACCCTCTCTCTCTGTTTTTTCCTCTCCTCCACAAGGCCTTTTTTGTGCGGTGAATCGCGGACCTGTCGCGACACACACAAACAGCAGCAGCAGTACCCTTCAGGGACATTTACATGTAACAGGGCCACGAACAGCAGCAGGCACAGGTGATATTCAGGTAGCTCACAGGGCTCGTTCGTGGTACGTACAAGGGATGGACAAAAAAAAGGACCGGAGGATCGTTGGAGGAGGAGGGGTTGGTTCAAGCGCTGCTCGCTATTTTTGCTGCTGCCAACAATCTGCAACCGTTTCCGCGCGTACAATACATGTTGCATATAGCAGCACCTACAAGTCGTTGGAGAGATAAGATAGATCATCGCACCTGAAAACCTGCGTGCATCACCGTCCTCATCATCATCAGCTGCACGCTTCTTCCTCTCCCTGCACTCAGAAAGTAGAGCCGTCCTTCTCGACAGCGGGGAGAGCGTACGGGACGTTCTTTTCAAACTCACTCCTGTGATCGTAACGTTGTTGTGTTTTTTTTTCCTGTTCCCAGACCTTCTTTTTTTTGCCGCGCCGCAGCAGCTGCTGTTGCTGCTGGTGCGGTCTAAATAGAAGGCACGCACGCACAGCCTATAGCTATGTACGCGGGTTGAGAGGATGGGAATTCAGCCGACAGCAGCGCGGCGAGCTTAACCCACGTAGCAGCAGCTCCAAACCTCGATATTTTCCAATAGTAGACTAAAGCGCCACAACAACAATGGTCAGGCGTGTACATATATCTGGACGCTTCGAATTCGGTCTGCCGACCGTGCCTCCGCCCCTCTCTCTCTCTCTGCTCTGTGAAAACGGAACCTAAATCCAGATTTTTTTTTGGTAATAATCGCCCGACGCCCGGCACACACGCGCTTTCACCAGCAGCAGTAGCAGGGATTGAGTCGCGCGGATGTTTTTTTCTGGCGAGGGAAGGAGAGAGAGCGCGAGAAAGAGAGAGAGCATCGGTTGCCACTTCTCGGCCAACCTCTATTTTTTCCACCCCTCTTCGAACGTTTGTTGGCATAGAGCAAAAACAGCGACCAGCGCTAATGTGGATATTTTTGCGCTTCCTCCGGCACACGCTGCATCATCATCCGGAGAAAGATTCGATGTATGCATTGTAGCGCCCGGTGGAACGGATGATGCGCCGCGCATGACTACACCATACTAAATACTGCTGTCTGCTGTTTGTCACTCACTCCGATATTTATTTATGGTACTGCCCTCCATTTCCTCCAAGAGGTGCAATTTTTTTGAGGAGAACAAAATGGAGTGTAGACTACTGCTGTTGCTGCATTGCTTACGTACAACGATGATACGTTGCCTAATACATTGCATACTCCTGCTTTACCACTGCCCGCGCTGTAGTTGGAACGGTCGTTTTGTCTTGGGGATTAGACATAAAAAAAGTATACCTCCGTCAGTGGTGCACGTTACTTGGTACTCGTAACAAAACAGAAGAACACCGTTTCATTTCAGAAGTTGTGTACGTTATCTCTACATAATGGTATTTGTACCAGTAAACGCATTTCATCGATTTGTAACGATGAATAGCATAATATGCAGGCATACATAGATACCGCCGTGACTTTTTTTTTAGAAAGTTAACATTACCTCACAGAAAGACTACCCGTTCGTGACTTTTGTGCAAGTTGGGGGCCCCCTCGTCAACGAGCACAATCGAGCACAAGAGGGCACGTGGATTCAAATAGAGCAAAACGCTAAACAAGCTCTGTGAATCGAATCCGATTCAAGCAATCAATTCGTCCGGGGTGATGAGAATCGGAAGCGAAAATGATGACTTGTTTCAGGCTGTTGGTGGCTGCCAAGCAGCTTCTCCAGCCACTCCACTCCGATGCTCTAATCCTTGCGGTACTTCTGTAATTTGTATTTTTTTTAAGGGGTTGAAGACAAGCTGTTTTTTGACGCTGGCTCTATTCACACTTACATCCAATAACAAAAAAAAACTTCCTCCCGGTTTTTGATCCCATGCACTCCACTGCTGACGAGGATACCATGTGGTTAATTGTTGTCGTCGATGGAGAAGTCTCGGGATTAAATTCGGGCAACGACAATGGATAAAAAAAAGAAGGTTAATGGCATGAAGTTTGGGTGGATCCCATGCCGTGGCAGGAAGCCTCATTTCGCCCCAAACTCTACATAAATACATCGTCGACAACTATTCCGCAGTAGAATGATGTCGAAATCATGGAACCACGAAGGGGTGCTGTGGATGAGAACAGATGAACTGCAGAAAGGCTTGAAGCAAGTGCCCACTTGTGGCAAGCCTTCCCAAACCGAACGGAGGGAAAAGAGTACGGTAAGAATGACGGTCTCCCCACCCGCCCAACTGTATTTTGATTTTATTTCCGGGGTGGTTACTCTTTGGCTCGACGGCCGCGTTGACAACGACGTCAACGCGGGGGGTAGTAACCCTGGGTGGAGTCTCCAGGCTTTTCGAAGCGGGAGGACTCATTTCATCTCAAACTCTACATCATCGACAACTATTCCGCGGCATCAGTAGAGGACACCATGAAAGAGGCGTCGTGCGTGCTGGCACGTTCAGGTTTGCTATTTGAGCTCAAGTATCGAAGGTCGCAGCAGTCTCTGAAAAACGTCCGTAAATGTGCGCCGGGAACCAAGCGGAATCCAACATTTGTCACAGCCGCTGTGACACCTCCACGGACCGTCAACCCCTGAATGGAGGGTCGTCAGCAGTATAGCTATCATAGCCGGTCGCCCCGGTGGTCTAGTTGGTATCCTCGAAACCTTCTAGAGGTCAGGTCAGGGGTTCGAATCCCGGCGTAAGCGAGCTTTTCTTGCAAAGTGATTTTTTCTCTCGCTTCCGCTCCTGGCCTAGTGGATAGCGCTAGTTCGTGTGTACACAGAGGGAAGAGAGTGCTGAACTCTTCTGGCATTAAAAATCGCAGGCAAAGTACCGCAGGAGGGGAGGGTAGAGAGGGGCTCTTTTTTTATTTTTCTTAATATGACACAACGAAACCATCTCTATCATAGAAAAGAGTCTGAGACAGATTAGCAATGGATTCATAGCGTCAGAAAGTACCTGTATGTCTACGATTGCTCTTTTGTGTGACCACGTGTTGGAGTAAACGGCGCTAGTGCTGTGAGCGCTGATTTGAAGTGAAGACAAAAAAAAAAAAAGATCATAGTGGCATAGTAAACCCGCATTCAGGAGGTTGGGGTCAGAGGTGGAGAGCACAGTACAAGACACTGGGTGTGGGTCTAATTTGCGGAGATTGTACAACATAGTAGGCAATAAATCTGTTTGCGCGCCCTACCATCCCCGTACAGTGTGGCAGTATAGATGACCTACGAAGTATTGCAACTGGTGCGCACGGGACGCCTTCCATGGTCGCAGGCTAACCGCACCAAAGAGTATGCATGCAATCCCCTCAACCAAAAATCAAAGAGAAACATGCACGGTACACGTCGATCCGCAGGCAACAGATTTCGCAGCAGGCGGTGTGTCGGGGGTCGTGGTTTTGGTCACCTGCCGCGGTACTGCTGTAGGTTAGTTGTTGGTGGGGAAGCCTGTCCCTCGTTTAATTGACTTGACGTGTGCACGGCAGCCTTCAAGGCCTCCGCGGCAAGCCTGCACAACATACGAGGTGAAGGCTGAAAATGACCTCCAAGAAGAAACGCTTGTCACGCCGTCTTGATTCCACCTGAAGGCACTGCGAAGTCGTGCGCTTGCTTGTAGCGATAGGGTCGGGTTGGGGTGGGTCGTGTCGACACCTAGCGCAGATTTTTGATACGATGAACCCTCGTTGGAGCTGGGCATTTTACATATCTTGCCGTTGGTGCGGGGTGCGCTCGTGGTAGTGAAGGAAATGAAGGAAATCACATACTGCTGTTGTGGCGTTTACACGTACACAAGCAGGTCTGGCCTGGAGACTGCCGGTTTTCGTCTCACCACCGTTGTTTTGCTGGCTGGAAGGGCGTTGCACGGCGACACAGCTGATTGGGTGCTCCACAGCTCCTTGTGCACACTAAATAGCTGCAATTTGCATTTCACAACGCAAGATGCGGATATGCAGTATCATGGCTGAGATTAAGGTTAACGTTTTACAGAGGTTAACGTTAATGTTCCACAGAGAAACGTGAACGAAACGTTACTGAATGTTCCCCCACCCGTTACGGCGAGATGCAAACACGCCCCCTTCGACTACACGTTCTTTATGTGAATGTATCCATATCTTCCAAAAAACGTGATTCCAGGAGCGCACTTTCCGACAATCGTGTGTCGGTCTTTTTTTATCGTTGGGCGACACCGCACAATCAACCCGCCCACCCCCACCCCCACCCCCACCCCCCTCCCACGTAACCCCCAGGAGGTCGACGCTGCCGGGGAGGGCGAGATATCCATTAAGGTGGACGGAGATGACATGATGGCCGGGTCCGGCGAGTTCGACGGCACGCCTGTCTCGAGCAGCCCAAGGGTGCTGTCCGCTCAGCGGAGCGCCGACGACGCGTCTTCTGCAATGCAAGTTGCAGAGAGGGTGAGTTTTTTATTTTATTTTTGTTTTATTGTTTTCTTAACATGTACCACAACATATCCATTTTTCTATCCTTAGACAAGTTCTTTTTTTTTTTTCATAATGGACCGCCTTCCTTCGCGAGAAATTGAGTTCATGAAGAATTTTTTAGAACAGGGAGGGGATACGCAGAGTTCATGAAGAACTATTTAGAACAGGGAGGGGATACGTAGACCCTATCCCTCAACCAGATTGCGTATTTACTTGAATGAAAAACATGCGAAGGTTACTGTCGTTTTCGCGTGTTTGTTGTTGCCTTGACGATAAAACCTTGTGATATCTGTACATGCATCTGTAGATGCTGTACATGGTGGTCCCAATTGACGCGGGCGGAAGCCTTTCGTGATCACGGGCAACTACGAAATAAAGGGTGCACCACACCATTCTACTCTACTGTAGGAATCATGGAATTTGTGGGGGGGGGTCTTTTTTCCCTCCGTTGTTGTTGTTGTTGTTATTGCGTTCCGTCGATACCGCGTCTTTGCCCCCAAGTCAAGCTCCGAAAACAGACAAGTCTTCCAACTCATACCCGCCCATGCGCTTCGGTGGCTCCACCTCCCCCCCCCACTTGTTTTGGCTCTCAGCAGTGCTACAATATATATGCGCAAATCCTTGCTTTCCGGGATAGTCGGGTGTCGTTTCCGACGTCCGGAAGCATGCTCCAGAGCTGCTCGTCTGTTGGTTGGCCTTGTAAGCGTGCACCTCATTTTTTCAGTGTTTTTGTGTTCTGTTCTGTTCTGTTCTGTTCTATTCTATTCTTTTTGTTTATTTTCTTCTTGCGAGAACAGTAACTTTATACAAGCACGACCACGGCTTTCTGATATCCCCGCCCCCTCTCCCTCGCTCCTCCCCCCCCTTCCTCCCCCCTTCTGTCCCGAGGGCAGGAGGTGTTGCAGGCGAAGATCGAGATGTCGAGATCAGAGGTGGAGGGTAAGGCAGCGGCGGAGGCCGAAGCCGCGGCGCAGGAAGCCACACGGGAGGCTGAGGCGGACGTAGCCGCCGCGGAAGAGGCGAGGATTGCCGCGCAGACGGAGGCAGAGACAGCCAGTGCCGAGGTGTGTTTCTGTCTCCAGCAGTTAGCGCCGACCCGCAATGAACAACTTGACAGTCTGAGCGCCGAGAAGCTCAGTATGTATATCTGTCTATAGCAGTGAGGTCCCGCACGTGGGAAGAACTTAGCACTTGATATATATGTCTACAGCTTTTAGGGCACGCACTTGATAAGACACTTGAAGTTAAGAGGATCGAATAGCTCAGGATCTGAGAACTTGCTTTTGTGAACCCGGTTTAGAACCCCTGCACTACAAATAGCGGCAATTTGTAGCGCACAAGAAGAACCAAGAACCCCAGTCTGGACCACAACCAGAGGTTCTGAAGTGCGTGTAGCTGTGGCACTTATTTTGCAGCAGTAGAGGTCGATGTGATGCCGGTTTGACGATGCCGGGTTTAGTGCCGTGAATCACAAAGTTACTGCGAATAGTGCCGGTTTCTCGGCTGACATAAGACTGAATAACCAAGTCCTCCTATGCTTTGAATAGCGGCGGTGTCCGATAAAATAGTGCCTGTCAGACCTCTTGGTACTTACCGGCACTACATCGGGAACCTCTATTGTATGGTAAGTGAATTGTCAGCTTGTGGCTGTCGCGTAGATTTGTTTAGTGGAATGAATGGTCGGAGGTCTATCTGCGCTCGTGGTGTTCCCACGTTGTGAGGTCTAGTGTAAACACGCTGAACTCGCGTACAAGTACAGCGCCCCCCTTCTCTCTTTTATCACAACCAAACTTCCAGAACATGCGTTCTCTCGTTGGGGGTTAACTCTGGTGTGTTGCTACTCCGCACCACACACGTCGTAAAAAAACACTTGAGAGCTGCTACTTGTATGCGGACCTGGAAATCCCTGGCTTGAGCTTGGGCCCAGCGACGGGATTGTTATTCTTGCTCGTCTTGACGGACCCAGTATTTCTCGATGGGATGAGGACCGTGTGAGTTGCAAATGTGCAAGGCACGAGTTTTTTGTGGTCGAAGAAACTTGAGCCGCAACCCGACCCTTGTGGTGGGGTCCAGCGACGGGACTGTTCTCCTTCCTCGCCTTGTGGAGCACATTGTTGTTTCGACGGGATGAGACGCATGTGAGCAAGCCGGGTGTGTGCAAGGTTCAGGTACGGGTCTACGATAAACCCGTACCTTGACCTTTCGCACATCCCACCCGCGAACTCACATGCGTCTCATCCCATCAAGAAATACTAGGCTCCACAAGACGAGGAAGAATTAACAATTACGTCGCAGGACGCTATTTAGCACAAGCCAGGTCCACCTAGCAGCCCTCAAGTGTTTTTTTTGCTACATGTGTGGTTCGGAGTAGTAACACACTAGAGTCAACCTCTCACGACGAGAGAACGAATGCACGATAAGGTTGCCTGTGACACAGAGAGGGGGGGGGGGCAGGCGGACAGCTGGACCCTCGCACGCGAGTTCAGCGTGTCGGCCTACTCTTACAGTCAGCGCCGGCAGTTGAACAACTTTTCAGTGAGGAAATCTAACCTCGAACCAAGTCTAAATCAAAGGACGCGAGCACAATTTGTGAGCTATGTTAAGAACTCCTACACTAATACACTAGTTCCGTTTGACGGCCATTCGTAGCATAACCGACCCGGCCAAAATTACCGTATACGACACAAGATAAACACACCCCCTGGATCGATTTTCATACCTCGATTTCTTAACAGCAGAAAGCAGAAAGAGTCAGTCACAGCGCCGAAGGCGGCGGCGTTGAAGCTGTCTGGTCGAGAGCTTTCCGAAATTGTATCGTTTCGTTTATGCATCCTCTTCGTCGTGGCGTAGTCGAGCTTTGAAAATCGGTCCAGGTGGTGCGTCATCTTGTGTCGTATGCGGGTAGAGGTTCTTCAGAGGCGGGCACTAGTTGTACCTGTGGTAAACCACCCCGAAGGTAGATAGATCTCCGACAGGTAATCTGAACGTCGCAATCTACGACATTTACGAGATGGTAGTCGGAGGTGACATTCACAGCACCCCCCTTATAAAGTCAATCACTACCACGGAGCCTGAATCCGGATTGAAAGACAGAGATACCATGGATATCGCGGATGTCAATCGTGTTTCGTGAATACTACAGATGAAAAACATTAACCAGTTAATGTTGGGCCAAATCGTTTGACGACTGCCATCATTCGGTGTCTATTTATGTAGGCTTTGGAACATGTTCTCAAACTATCTCACCCAAGCATCGATCGTACTTTATCTCCGCTTAGTTCACACCACATGCGCGTAGTAATACTTGCTTCTTTATGTCGGTTGGACCATTGTCGGTTGTGCCGTTACGGTCCCTAATTCTCTGCTTACCTTCTAACCCCTGTTCTGTTTCAACTAACGCGGGCACCTTCGGTGGGCACCTCAACCCGATAGGCACGTGTTTTGAAAGACCGAAGAGGTGTCTATTATACCGCTCTTCGGCTGTCAATCCGTCTGTCACCCACAGCTGTTCAGCTATCACACCACCTGTCACCGTCACGTGTTCCGCTATCAAAACTGTTGCGCGACTCACAGCTGTCAAGTCATCTGTCGCCCCGCTCAATGTTTTTGATCCTAGCATTGCTGTTTGTTGTGCGGCGTTGTCTAATCAGAGGGCGGAGCAAACGATGCGAGCCCTTAGGGAAGCGGAGGACGCGGCACACGCGGCGGCGGAGGAGGCGGAAAGACGCAGGTTAGTTACAGGGGAATCGGTCTACTCAAGATGAGGATACAATTGTCCCCGCTTTTAGGACAAACAATAACTCAGAAGCAGGGTCCCCCACAGATATACAATAGGACGGGGGGGTACCGGTCTTCAGGACCAACCCTCGTGCAGGAGGTGATGGCATTTGTTCGACCCCATGCTTTTGTGAGGAAAGCAACTGACTCGAAATAGCGTGTGTGTGTGTTTTCTTACGAAAACACAAAAATATTCAAATATTCAACTCTTCCACGGATGAAGAGTCTAGGATAGATTTGCAATTAAATCAGCTTGGAAATCTACCTTCCCCGAGTAGCATATTGCGATGTATCCTTGTTCTATTTGTTCATCGTCGTGGACTAAAAAACAACAATGTCCATGTTCGCCTTGTTTGCATCTCTTCTCGAGTGTCTTTTTTCTTGTGTCTTCCGGAGCAAGTATCTGTTTCTTCGTCTGTCCAGAACATTTTTCTACTATCGTCGTCGCCACTACGTGGCCTGATCCGCGACACAGGGGGTGCAGGTTTCGGCCCCCGTCTGACCAATAGGAAGACGTGATTCAATTCGGCTGAAAGCAGAGGATGCTTCTTTGAGGCTACCATGATCTAGGACCCCGTGAGGGTGTGTGTCGTTATCGTTAGCGCCGGCCGCGCCAACCGACTGACCAATGAACAGACATCAGCCTCAGTACGGTTGAGCACATGAAGGATTCTTACAGGGTACCATGATCTTGGACCCCGTGAGGGGGGGTCATGGAAGAGGCTAAGCTACACTCCGGCATATAAACGGTGTCTAGCAACCGGAGAGAACTGCAAGTGTCTACCAAGGCTGCCACTATGCTCGTTTCTGAGTGCTTTTATCATTCTCCTTGCAGTTTACCACCACTCTCGTTGTGTGGGTGGGTTTTCTTACAAACAATTACGCATGTGTGTATTTGTGTAGCTTTTTTTTCACGAGCAAACGCCCGTACCCCCTTCTCGACGCAAAATTGCGCATGTGTGTGTTGTGTATTTTTATTTTTAGCGTCGACCGCGCTAACCGGCTTGCCAGTGAAAAGACGCCAGTTTCAATGCGGTTGAAAACACAGAACAATTGTAAATGCCATGAACTGGGACCCCGTGAGGGGGCGGCATGGGAGAGGCTAACCTGTTCTCCGGACCAAAGACAAAAACGGTAGCAACACGTGTCTACCAAGGCTGCTACCTTGCCCTCGAGTTCGTTTTGGAGTGGTGCTTTCACCATCATCCTCCTTGCTTGTGTGTGTGTGTTAAGTTTTTTTTTTTTACAAGCACCCGCCATTACCCCCCTCCCCGTGCGGCCGAAAACACACCAGGTTCGAGGAGGAGGCTTCGGCGAGGGCGGCTAGGCAGGCGGAGACGGAAGCAAGGAAGGCCTTGTGGCGGGCGGAAGAGGCTCAGGTGAGGCTACCGCTGCTGCTCTTGTGCTCTTGTGGGAAGGGGTGGGTGCCTCAGAACACACGGAGGGAAAACTACGACACTGGTGCTCGTCGCCTGTAGATGAAAGCTTGTAGTGGGGGAGATGGTCTGGGGGTTGTCGCTCTTTGCTAGTCGCGCGGCGATCGGTGAGCCTGTACCCTTCCTTGGCTCCAGAATGATCTGCCCTGTAGCTCTTGGAGGCAGCCCCTCTAGCTGGCCTGCAGCTGCAGCTGCTGCTGCTGTGTTGATGCTCAGTGCGGTTCTTGGTTGTTTTTGGGTGCATTGGCTGCTTCTGCTGCTGCTACTGCTACTGCTACTGCTGCTACGGCTGCTGTGATTATGTTTTGGTGTGTTGATGGTTGGCTTCTGTTATCGGTGGTGGTGGTATGCTTTGGTTGCGGGAAACGTTGATGGTGTGAGGACGATTTATCGTGGTGTCGCATTGGCGTCCATCGGCACTCGACGCATAGCCCGCACAAGAACCTTGACTCCTCCTCCTACCCCTATCACTCCTTTCTTGTTGATTCCTTTCTGTTTTTTTTTTATTGGAGCATGTTGCCTTTCCTCACCCCATTCATTAGCACCTTCTCTGCAGTCTTGTCCGTGTGTCTGAAGAGCCCTGATCGGGGGTCACGCAGACAAGCATTCCTCGGGATGTTAATTTGGTGGAGGGAAGGTTTTAGCGGTCCTTGTCTCAAGCAGTCCCACGAGCAAGCGCTCTCCGATTCTACCGCGAATAGCTTCCCAAAACGCGGAAAACGCTTAATTGGGATCCGAACCTTGTCCTAAAATAGCAAAAGTTCGTTTAATTAAATTGAAACCCATATTTAACACTTCCCAGTTGACCTCGTAAACCAGCGATGGGCTATGCGTTTACTCCGCTGCTCTGGATAGAGTTCTTGTTCGGGGCTAATCTTCTCGCCCCCTCCAGCGATATGATGTGGTTTGTCTTCTTGATCCTTTGACTTTTGCCAACTCTTCGTGCCGCGTACATATCCCCCCCCCCCCCGGCCCCCCGC
>FN649737.1:2344675-2368615 GCA_000310025.1 Ectocarpus siliculosus
AAAAAAAACCAAAAAATTCCCGTTGGAAAAAAAGAATGGATGGGGGAATTTGACGCCGATTTTTTTTGTTGGAAGGGATGGATTGTAGCCACCGGCAAGTTTTTTTGGAAGGGTTTCTAGGGGGGACAACATTGAAGGGATTTTTTTGTGCATAGTTGGGTTTCGAAGGGGCACGGGATCCACCCCCTTTGTCCTTTAAAGTTGACACAGCTTTTTTCAGTGATACATTTTTTTGATGGCCGGCCAATTGACCGTATTTTTTCCTCCTCAGGCATTTTTTCGATAAAAGCCCAATTGACGGGTTGGGTTTTTAACAACAAGTTGAAAAAAGGGCCCCAAAATTTTTTGTTTCGCCGTTTTTTCCCGGGGCAAAGGTTGTTGTTTGTTTTTTTACAAACCCAAAGTTTTTTTTTTCCCCATCAGATAAGAAGGGGGCAATGCATTTCCCCCCTCCTTGATACTTGTTGGTGCAATTTTAGGGGGATTTGATTTTTGCCCCCCCCCCCCCCCGTACCTTGTCGGAGAACATTCGGTTCGAGAAAGAGAAGATGGCCACACCGCCAGGCCTTGTCTCGTCCGCGGAACCCCCCGGCATGGAACCAAAACGCCGCGTCAGCCACACCCACCGAAAAACGGGCGCGCATAAGATGAGAACGAGTTCGCGAAATCAATCAGGCTGCTTGAGCAGTCAACTACCTGCGTGCCACGCTTTTTTTTCCTTTCTAAAAACTTTCGCCGCGAGGTACTTTTACCAGCAGTAAGCATGCCACCTTTCTGTCTGCAAGCGACACACAGATTTCCAACAGCGGTGAGACTGCTTACAAAGACCTTCTCCGCTACAGGAGGGTAGGCTTTACTTGCGTCTCCATGGGTACACACGCAAACGGCCTCGTTTCTCCCGTAAAACTACTGTGTTTTCGTCCCCATCTACCGTATATGACACAAGATAACACACCCCCTGGACCGATTTTCAAAGCTCGATTACTCCACGACGAAGAGGATGCATAAACGAAACAATGCGTTTTCGAACAGCTCTCGACGAGACGGTTCCAACGCCGCCGTTTTCGGCGCTGTGACTGACTCTTCCTGCTGTTGAGAAATTGAGCTTTGAAAATCGGCCAAGGGGGTGTGTTATCTTGTGTCATATACGGTATTCTTGGTGCCAGTCTCTGTGTTTTCGGTACACTCGTAAGTGCGACACAACACCCGGGTTCACAAGGGAGGGATTCTCCGCCTTTCGGCGCTTGACTTCAATTTGTAACGCCAGAAGGTTTGAGCACCCCCCTTGCTGTGCGTGTTCACATCAATGCGCGCTATTACCTTCATCATTGCGAGTCCATTTTTCACGTGGGAGGGATTCGAGGCTCCTAACACACGCGCAGCACCTACCGTTTCGAAAGTGACCGACATCTTGGCCGAATAATACTGCCACAAGAAACCAAATCTTGAGCAAACCCCGCTCACGCGAGCACCGAACAAAAAACAAAAAAAAACGGACTCGAGGCCTCTCCCTCCCTTACTTGAGCACTCGGCACACGTCCGCGAACACTGCCTCCGGCTGCTGGAGGTACTGCACGGACACCGTGCACACCACAGCGTCATAGGTGGCGTCTTCGAAAGGGAGGCGGGGTTCCGCGTTCAGGTCCCACACCTGCAATCGGCAAGCAAGAAAGAGAGAGAGAGACGAGCAAAGGGGGGGCGAAGCACCCAAGCCTTGGTACTATTGGTGGACTGCGACAAAGGGAGATAAACGCATAGCGTGGTAGGAAGCATGGGGTCTGATTTGGCCACGCGCTAGGTAACATGTTTAGCGAATATCACACCTGCAAGCAGGCGAGCACGCACGCCACCGCAGGGAGAAAGAAATGGCAAGGGCGAGGGGGACCGAAGCGGCAAAGCCACGACAGTAGATCAAGCCACAGACGTTGTTTAGTAGTGGTAGAGAGCGGCAAGGAGCGTGCATAGCTTGGTAGGAAGCACGGTTCTTATTCGGCAACGCACCTGGCAACATCTTTTACCGCAAAATATTCATACACACACACGCACCAGATCCTGACCGATAGTCGACAGCCTGTTCAGTCAAACGATATCGCACCAGCGTTTCGGAATTGGCGCGAAAAGGCCCGACTACGAAGCTTATCCCATTTTAAGCCGCACTGAGACTGGCCGTATATTTCATTGGTCAGCCGACAATAAGCGCGGTCTACGCCAACAACAAGAGCACCAAAAGTACACTACACACACGAGGGAAAATAAACAAAATCGGAAGTTAAGATTGGTGAGAGGTCTGCGGTCAACCGGTGAGGTTATCCACCGTGATGACGTCACTCTCGGGTAAAATACCGCAATTTCAACTTTGCCGTGAACATTGCTGATGTAGTCATTGGTCACCCTGAGATCGACGCAGTGTATGCCTCAGCTCCCTCTTCGCGTTTGTAGCTCACCCGCTTTGTGTCAAGACGCGGGTTCCGGCCCAGCTCTTCCAGGTTCATCCCGTGTCCATCCACCCGCTCGTAGGTAACCTGGTCTCTCGCAAGAGATAGTCGGAGGGTCAGAGAAGGCGTAGAGAGCGAGAGAGCGAGAGAGCGAGAGAGAGAGAGAGAGAGAGAGAGAGAGAGAGAGAGAGAGAGAGAGAGGTAGACAAACAGAGACAGAGGGATGGAGAGACAGAGACAGCCAGAGACAGCCAGATATAGATACACACGCACACAAGCGTCGAAGAGAGTCAGCAAAAAAGGCAACGTACCCTATCCTTTGACCCCTGGAAACGCGAGAACGTTTTACAAAAGAAAGGCACAGCAGTCGAGGAAGTCGAGCCGGCAGTTGCATAACGTAGCGGAGAACAACGAGTACCGTATGTGGTACCCGTTTCATGACGCGCAATCGAAGGCCTGCAACTCAAGATCGCCGCGTGCGAGGCGACGTGATCCATGGTAAACCCCATGACATTGTTCCATGGGAAAATCCATGCATCAAGCACGTCGACGACAGAAGGAGCACGCCCCACCCTCCAGATAGGAGATAAAACCACCGCACCTAACGTGAACAGAGCGAGACAAGCTTGACAGACACCGAGGATGTGTTTTCGGGAATGCGCCCCCCCCACTCTGGCCCCCACTCTTTGCCAGTTCATAAAGGTACGGTCTACCACATACCATTTGCTCATTTGGGGCTCGACACACAGGAAAACAGGGAAACGGACACACCGCCGGGGGACCTTCGCACGACACTTTTCCGCGATAAAGAAACCAAACAATCCCACTATCCAGCCGTTTTTTTCCACGTTCACTGCTAAGACTTCAACACACACCCTTCCACTGCGGAAATATATCTCGAAAGGGAAGTCTTTCTTTGAATGTACGAGTATTTTCTAAAAAGAATACCGCAAACCGGGCCCGGCCTTCTCTGTAAATAGGCGTTTACCTCTGGTGGGAGGTGACTAACCCACGAAGACATCATGTCTAGCACCGCACCGCCCGCAGGGATTCTTTCTCTTCGCATTCCCGAGCGCATGAGGATGGTGTTGAGGCGTGTTTTTGGGGGAGGGGCGGGGCAACGGCTGAAGAGGTTGGGGGCGATAAACACAGCGTAGTGGTGTAGCGGCGGGCCGGCACACAACGTGGGAGTTGGGGTTCCGCGGCAAGGATTTTACATGCCTTGCGTGCATGTATGAAGGCATGGCAGCTAGGTTATCCTCAACCGACGGGCAACGACTTCGGTCGTACTAGTAGAAGCGACAACCACCACCACCACCACAACAACAACAACAACAACAACAACAACAACACCAACACCAACTTGAATTCAATGCCCCCTCGTCCCCGCCCCCGCACATGCGGGTCCTGCCGACCTCAGGTGCTCCGCATCAGCCTCCGCGTCACGATATTCTCCCTAACTTGCCTTTCTCGTCTGATGAAGTAAGCCATCAACAACTCACGAACAAAGTCCGCTGGTCTACCCCAACCGATCGAGCTATATATCTACGTAGATCTAGGGCACGAGCAGGAGCCTCGCCGCGAAGCGGGCAAAAGACGAGCGCCGACGAGGCAGAATACTTCCTCGCTGTAGGCATCAACACACTTTTGTACTTAATTCCTCCGGTGCTGTTGTGGTGTGTAAACACACGCGGGTTTAGTCTGAAACCCACAACAAGACCGTACGAGCAATCGGTTGGACTATGGTCTAGAAGCCTGAACCAAACCAGAAGACTAGTTCAAAACAAAAAGAATAATTCAATGGCTTGATTTAGGCTTGTAAGGGACGATGAGAAACACCGGGGAACTTGCGACGCTCGGATCTGTCCTACGCTGGTATACGAGAGCACGGCCTCGCTTACCCCCACCTCCTCAACGGTCATTTAAACTAAAGACTTACGGCCGGCGTTTACGTGAGTACCGACCCCCCTCTCCCCGTAGCGGTCGCCGATCTCACCGGTACAGCTCCGTGAGGTGCTTGAGGAAGCCCTCGTCGACGTGGTAGCAGATGCGAGGGTAGCCGTAGAAGAGCCCGTCCGGACCGTCGTTCAGCTTCGTCCGCTCGCCCTCGTTGAGCACGAGGTTTTTTGCACCTGTTGACCCAAACAACAAAAGAAAGGAAAAAACAAATAGTGGTAGCATGTAGCAGCATGCGCGGAGAAGCGTGTCGCAAGGGTGTGTCCTTTTTGTGGAGGGACACAACGCCCACGTCCAAGTAGCCTTCCGATGGTTCTTGGGTATTTATGTAAACATGTTGGATACAGTATACAAATCGGGGAAGATGTATTATGTAAACATGTTGAATACAGCATACAATCGGGGAAGTTGGGGTAGGTGAATATCGTATGCGTCCCCCTTCCCTGTTCTTTTTCCTCAAATAAATTTATTATTAATCGCGCGAAGGCGGCCCGCGCCCACCATGAACACGAGTAGCTACACGTGCTGAGGTACTTCACCGGTTACATCGGTGGTTGTGTGCAGTCGAGCGAACTGGCAGCCGAGGCCGAGACGTAGAGCTTGATAACACTTGATCGAGGCGTGGTCTGGACTTTTGGGGGTGCACGGAATGCCGCTGTATCTACACAGACGAAGCAAGCTTTTGGGGGACTCGCGGTCAATCGGGCAGAGCCGACGCCGACACTACTATTACGGTTGGCGCCGAAAAAAATGCGATCCAATCTCGCCGCTCCTCGCCTTTTGGGTACACTTTTTGTCCCCATCTTCTTCGCCTGCTTTACCTCGCGAAGAATGGCATGATTGTCTCCTCTTTTGCACTACTCGACCAGGGGGGTGCCAGGGTACACAGGGACGACTCTAGTCTAGTATGGATGCTTTGTAGAGTGGAGGAGTATGAGGGTAATGAACAGGTCGAATCGCGGGGCGATTACGCCGCGGGTTCAACAGCGAAGTTGCGCCGCGTCTGTCTACCCTTGGGTGGAAAGCACTACTGGGGCAAGCGCGGAAGAAGTACCTAGCCCACCGTTGACAGGAGGCACCGAGCAACCTAGGGCTTGAGTTAGAAGGTCTCGCTTTCCCTCTAGAGAAATATCTTGAAAACCTCCTTTTCGTGCCCCGTTTACCACGCTCCCGCCAGTTGCTGTCTATATTCCCTATCAATTGTCCCCTCGATACGAGGGGACAATTGATAGGGATTACAGACAAGAGACGGCTCAAGTGGGAAGGTAGCTTTGCACTTGCACCCAGGGATGGAACTGTCGGCACCATCCAATCAGCAGGCGTCGTTCGCTCTTTTTCTTACATTTCAGAAATTTCGCAAGAACACCGAATTTTCTGTGCGTGCTAAGGGGGTTAACTTCGCCAGACTTAGTCTTGACAGGGCGCCGCACGTGCTTGTGTTTTCTTAGGTGCCAGAGGTGACAATCAGCGTGACAATGATGATATCGTTGTCGTCCTCGTCGTCTGTTTTTTAGAAAGAATGAATAACCTCACAGAAGACTACCCCGTTCGACATATATATATATACCACAGCAGTCGATAGGCTGTTGTGTTGATGGGTCCAGCTCGGTTGACTGAGCGTTCGGTGATGCGTGTGAGTATTTTGCGACACCTCGATTTTCTTAAAGAACGTTTGCTCCAGAAGACGGGACACGCTACCGCGTCATGTCAACGACGCAAAAAGACACTCTCAAGGTGAGAGCCGACGTAGCATCCAAAGGAGACCTCGTTCACTACGAACGAACTCTGCTCAATGCGGCGTGTTTGATTGCGTTTTGTGCCATGGTGGCGGGTGGCGGGACTGTTGTGTTCTTGATGACTCATTCACGAGCGACTTCAAGCTTCAAGAAACGGCCACCACATCCCACAAATGCGATGCTCCCTGCGGTACCCCTCTGTGGACATGAGGAGAACCTCGAGTGTTCTCCTTGCTCCAAAAGCACGTACCTGGCGAAGCACTCATGCTGAGCGAATCATGCCGGGAGGTAGAAGGTTGACCAAGTCTGCTGGGCAAACGTTGATGAGTTCCGGTGATGATCACGTTTGGCGATGCAACGAAAGCAAGGGTGCCAGGCATCAAAGCTCCCGCAGCTACCGCTGATGCAAACATAGCTGGCACTGTGGAAGGCGCGGGGCGCTTCATGGTCTTGTCTTGCGGCAGTATGCTGAACTTGAACAGGGGGCGGAATGACATGAAGTCAGCTGGTCAGACACAGCACAGCGAAGACCACCGCCAGCGTCGGGATACCCCCCCCCCTTACCTGACGCCGAGTACACTCTGTGTGTGCCCTCGATCTACTCTCTGGGCACGCACGACATTCACACACGAAACAAAGCATGAGGACAGCAGCGGTTATGTGCGCCCTCTCGGGGGCTCCTAGTTCCTTGGCGTTTATCTCTCCTATGGCCTCCTCAGGCTTCCCTCAGGTCTGTGTTGTTGTCTCTGAATTCAAAAAGCACCCGCTTTTGGTTAATTGCGCCGCTTTTTCGGGAGAGGTGATGTGGCATTCCCATGGCTTGCGTCGTCACGCCCCGTACCACCCCCCTACCCCTCCCGGGGTGGAGCAGCTGATCCCGACAGGGTTTCTATGGTCTGGTTCCCTTATTTTCTGCTTGAATCCATGAAAAGCAGCAGCAGTAGCTGTGACGGTTGGGAGGTCTTGCACATGATGTTGAGAGATCTTGACGTGTTGCCCAGCAATTCGCACAACACTGCCAAGGAGAGAAGATGGGAGGCATCACGCAATGCCTGCAGTATCACCAGCAATAGGGCATCGTGCGCCTCGGCAGGCAGCAGTGCTAGGACCCTACAGGGGATATTTGCCACGCCCGGTGAAACAAGGCCCGAACAAATCGTAATTGCCCGCATTTTCACCGCCGGCGGCGGCCTGCTGGGCACGGATATATCATGCGCCATAGAATCATGGGTACCATTTTGGTTGTCTGCAGCGATGTCTTCCAGTCGTTGTGTGTTGTATCGCAGCAGTTCCCTCCCGAAAACGTTCAGTTTCGCCCGGGAGAGGTGCTCATTCACCGACAGATCTGGGCTGTACCAAACCTCGCCTCACCGAGATATGTTTCCCCAGGCCGAATCTGATCGCACTGCCACCCGTTGTGATACATTGATCGGGCCCACATGCGCGTCTACCTGCGGGCAGCAGCCTCGGGGAAGCGGGGGACTCGCAGCGCGCCCGACCTCGGTTACGGCTGCCGTGGTGATGTCGCACGACGGTAAGATGATTGGGACTGGCTGTCTCTGAGGACAAGCAGGGCTTGTCGCGCGTCTAGTGTAGCTCATGCCCACGTAGGTAGGTGCCAAACGCAAATTCTGAGGCCGAATCCATGTCGCCGTTGTGTTTATCTTTCTTATTTGCATCGACCGCGCTAACCGGATGATCAAGGAAAATACGTCAATGTTCAGTATATGTGTACGTGTTTCCTTATTAAGCATCGACCACGGAAACCGGCTGACCAATACAAGACTTCAGTCTTGTGTGTGTGTTTGTTATTTGCGTAGGCCGCGCTAACCGGCGGACCAATGAAAGCTGTACGCCATTCTCAATGCAGCTGAAAACAGAGGCTTCTTCCTAAGGCCATGATCTGGTTACCCCGTGAGGGGGCGTCATGGGGGAAGCTAGGCTGTTCTCCGGATGTGTGTGTGTTTGTGTTCGTGCGCTAAGCGCCAAGAGACAGGCGTAGAAACGCCACTCACGAAGCCAGCGCGGTAGTACTGCGATCCGACAATTGCATGCTGCTCCTTTTGGATTGTTTGGATGTTTAAAAAATGAAAGTACGCCCCAATGCTGTCTTCTTCGATTTCTAGCCTCGAATTCCAGGCTGAAGCTCACTTCCAAAGGCAGCAGAGAGCAGTAGATCATTCGGGCGGACGAGCGCTTACGCCGATCAAGGGTTAAGTCAAAATAGCGTTTACCGCCGGGGGTGACTCGTGCTATTGATGGTGGGAATTTACTTCATAATCGATTGAAATTCGTGGGGAGCACCAACAGCCAAGAGGACCCCCCCCCCCCCCCAAATGGCGCTCCTCCTCACTGTCCCCCCCGGACTCCTTGTCACGCACGCACAACCGCCTTGTACCTCCCTGACTTGGAAAAAAACACGCGCAGGTGAGGGCTTGCCTGTTTCCCGGCGATCTCTTGCGGAAGGGGTTTCCGCAACGCTAGCGGCGTCGGCTGCGCTTCTCACGGCGCAACCCTCGCCTGCCGCGGCGAAGCCAGAGCGCATCAAGGGCGGAGGGCCGCTGGTGACACTGGAGGATGGCGCCAGCTATCAGGAGATGACGATCGGCGATGGGCCTTCGCCCAAGGACGGCGACAGAGTGGCCGTGCACTACTCCCTGTTTTACAATGGTGACTCCGTGCCGGCATTTTGTTTTTTCCGGTGCTCCGTATTCCAATGAGACAGAAATAGCCCAGGCAAATGTTCAGCGCAGGTATGGATGAGCATCTGTGCCGGCATTTTTTTTTCCGGTGCTCCGTATTCCAGAGAAACAGAAGTAGTCCAGGCAAAAGTTCGGTGCAGGTATGGATCAGCATCAGAGCGTCCCGCACGGCATACTATCAGATCAAGCTTGGGCCGCTCGAATGTTTGGTGGGGGGGAACCTGGCGGTGTGCACACACACCCGTAGTGTAGATGCAGCACAGAGTGCGTGCTAAGATTGCTGCGGCATACTGCTGTCTAGATCAAGGATTGGCTGCTCGATTGGTCCGTAGAGGTGGACCTGGTCGGTGTGGGCACCCAGCCGAGAGGGATCGCTCACAAGCTAGGATTCTCTCGTGCTGGAACAACTGTTTTTCTCGGCTACCACTGTTGGTGGGCGTAAGAGCCAACAACTGAAATATTGTTTTTAGAAAAGGCGGGGCTCGTGTTTTTTTTTGTGGAGAACGCCCTGCCGACGCATCTCGGTTGATCTCCAACTCGGTATTTGGCTGCCATTAGTTAGCCTCCAACGTCTTGTGTCACGCGCTCCACCAGAAACCATCGGGCGCCATGCTGGCTCAGTTCTATCTTTCTGCGAGTGCCATGTTGCACGCCTTAACAATGTGCTCTGCTCCGGCAACGTGGCGATGACTACAACCCTTTTCCCGTGGCGGAGTTGTAGGGATGCGAGGTCTAACGAATACGGCATGCGTATACACGGGTACCCTCCCCCCCCCCCCTTCTTATTCCCCTTGAAGGCCTCGAAGTGGAAAGCTCAAGGGATAGCCAGGGGTTGGCTGCGAGACCCCTGGGGTACACGGCGGGGACTGTGAACGGTCCGGGCAGCGTGCCCCCCGGGCTGGACGAGATCGTCAAGGGGATGCGTGTGGTGAGGAAGCCTTAACGACCGACGTTTTACCCTGGCACCGTGTGGAATCTCCGCTGAGAAGGGAGGCGTTTTCAACGACAACCATGTGCTACCGCAGGTATAGCCCCTCACGGCCTGAGCCGTGCGCACTCGTTCGGGGTGTCTCCCACTCGATCGACACCTGAGAGTCGTTCGTGCCGTCAGCGGAGACGTAAGAGTGCTGCCGCCAAAAACGTACCGAGTGATCGCGCATACCCCAGACCGACTCGAACGCCCCACCAAAACGGGCCGCCAGTACAGTGGCGGCTACGGTTTAAGAGAGGGTCGTGACAAGCCAGTATTTCTCTATTAAATCCGGTTTTCTCCTTAACCGTACTGTGAAATGTGTGTATTTCTCATGGTCGTGACCAGCCAGTTTGACTCTCTTAAATCGGTTCTTTCTCTTAAACATACTCTCTTAAAACCGTAGCCGCCACTGTATGCCGAAAATGGGTTGCGTCGGAAGTACCGTATAGGACACAAGATAACACACCCCCAGGACCGATTTTCAAAGCTCGATTTCTCATCAGCAGAAAGGGTGGGGTGCCGAAGACGGCGGCGTTGAAGCTGTCTCGTCGAGAGCTTTCCGAAGACGTTTCGTTTCGTTTATGCATGCTCTTCGTCGTGGCGTAATCGAGCTTTGAAAATCGGTCAAGGGGGTGTGTTATCTTGTGTCGTACACGGTATCTATCTCGTCTAGGGCTGTCCGTCCTTGCGGGCATCACTCGGTTTTTCGCACCCTCTCGGCTGTATGTACACGCCTGCATCTGTTTGCCCATACCCCCACCCCTCCCCACCCTTCCCTTTTGTTCGCAACCGATAATCCGCGGTCCGCGCCCGGCGTCGTCTTGGGTGCGATTTGATTGGTCCCCTGCTGTGCCAGGGCGGACGGCGCAAGATGACTCTCCCGCCGCAGCTCGCCTTCGGCAAGGCAGGGAGGCCGCCGTTTATCCCACCGGACGCCACCGTCGAGTAAGCTTGCGGGCAGTTCGTGTTTTTTTTTTTTTTGTGGTTGGGAGAGACGTGCCTGCCGCGCGTGGAGCAAGGATCCGTAATCAACAACCGGCTGGTTTTTTGTCTGGGAGAACGGGGGCCAAGAGGGGATGACTGTTCCCGTCGTTCTCGATGAGTTACTCCAGTATTTTTTTTTTGCTTTCGGCAATCCGATTGCTGGGCGGAGATGCGCGGGTCAACGTAGGTACCCTTCGACAGTGCAGCCTCCTTGTGTGCTTCCTCAGTGTGACCCGCGCTTGCACGGTTAGATCTAAGTCGGGACGAGGACACTCCATGGCCCTCCTACGACCCCCCCTCCCCCTCCACCATTCACCCCCCCGAACCTCTTGCCTATCCTTCTCGTTGCCTTCTTTGCCCCGCCGAAGCATGGACGTGAGCCTCTGGAGTGTCAAGCCGGCCGGCACAGACCCTAACGTAACGCTACCGGGCTCGTCGGTGTTCTAGAAGCCGATCGACGCCCCCATCAAGACTTTGCCCGAACACCTCGTCGAGCGACCCCGGTCGTCACCTTGGAAAGTGTTGTATTTGAGGCTCGGGCGTACCCGTTGGCTATCGATGGGGGCGTTGCTCGAACCCATCGCGACCTTTCCGTTACGTGGACGTGCCCGTTCGAAGCGGTGACGTCACTCGTAGTGGTTGATGACAGGCGGTCGGGATTTGCAGGAATGATCCGCGCGTTAAAACGACCACTGCATATTGTAACAACAAGGTCTGCACGTCTGCACGTTCCGATACCTCACATCCAGAACATGCGGTGGTCCTTTTGAGCGGGGGATTTTCGGAACGGCGTACTCGGAACTCCTGCGCCAGGGTAGGGCGTAGGATTTTCCAGCTCTCTCTCTGTTGTCTCTGGGGCACCAAGTTGTATACCACGTCGTTTGGCCGCACGGCGTTGTTTTACCCCCTCAAGTTTCGATGGCGTTGGGTTTCATCATCATGTTTTCACAGCGCACGAGGAGTGCTATTGCGCGTGGGGCGGGAAGGGGGTCGGAGATTTTATCAGGGCATCGATGGGCACATGGACACTAACTTTTTTATTCCGCGTTGCGAGTACAAACTGCGTGTGGGCGCGTTCGTTATTGTGCGAAGGCGGGCGATGCAACCCCATTATTAGTGTCTGTATCTTGAGCGGCTTGTGTTGAGATGGGCAACCGTTTTGAGGTGGTGTTGTTGAGCTGAGAGGGGCGCGTGCGGGTATAGATTGTTTTCTTGCGCGGAAAAAGTTTGTGGGTTCGTTCATGTGTCGTTGTTTTTGTCAAAAGTAACAACTTCGTAAATTTTCGGTGCTGCACGAGACTGCGTGCTGCACTAGACTACTGCCTGCCGTAGTGAGGATGTTGAGTCATTTGTGCACAGGGTATGACAAGCATCGTCATCCTGTGCGATTGGACAAACGCGCGTTGATTGTTGTTGTTGTGGTGGCATGCACATACTGCTGTAGGCCTTCGTTTTCCCTCTGTATTGGAGGGGGTTGCCAGGTACTCCAAGATGTGCTGACTTGTGGGGATTCTGGTTTCGTGCTTGCGTGGTGTGTGGTAAGGGCGCAGGGCGGGAGATGATCGCAGGGCATAGGGCGAACAGGGCACCACGCCGAAATCAATATTATCAGAAGCCATTGGTTGTTCTTTCTCTCTCAGCAATCAGTATCATAATTCTTCCGCTCAGCTGGACAGAGTGGAATGCCTACTTTCGTCAAGCCGTTTAACCTATCTATGGCAACTTAGCTGTGGACAGAATTGGAATAATACGTGTTTTCTTCGTCAAGCCGTTTACCCTATCTATGGTGGTTTCAGTTGTTCAGTGGCGAAACAACGTCTACCGACATCTAGACTATCTATCTATCTCCAACACCGACGAAACCTAGACCACCCGCGAACAACAATCAATGCCCACTAGACTACTGGAGAAACTACGACTTCAACAACCATGTAGTAGTAGTGGTACACTGCCGCCTACCAAAAACGCTTAAACACTGCCTGACTGAATAACACGGTGGGTGCTGGTGATGCATTTCCGTGCGATGGTCGTGCCGACGGTTACGGAATAAATTTATCGGACGCTTTCGCTGGAATCTAGACTACTAAATATATCCGAGCTTTTTCCTGGAACCTGTGTCTTCGATGTATGTATGTACCAGAAAATAGACAGACAGACGCAGTCAATGACCGACGACCCAAAAGTACTTGTCGTCGACACAGACAGGTAGGTGAAACATGGCAAACCATTCTCAAGAGAGGAGGACCACAACTCCTACTGCTGTTTTTTTTTTGTTTTGTTCTTCACTTCAAATCTTCAAATCAGCGCTGACAGCACTAGTGCCGTTTTTTCCGACCCTGTATGTATCTGACGGAGGAGGACCATCACAACAAGGTTTTCCCTAGAGATTTTCCGTTGCCGCAGTAGCTCTCCGCGCCGGCGGCAGCCAGTGGCTTTCTCCAAGGAGGGCGCTGTCCCCAGCCCTTATTCTAGATGTAATCGCAGCAGTACATACATGCATCATGCATGCATGCATGGGGGTAGTGTGTACATCATGTGGACACATTTCTACACATATCATTCATTCTGTCTGTCTGGCGTATGTATCTATGCTGAGTGCTGAACTCTTCTCGCATTAAAAATCGTAGGCAAAGTACCGCAGGAGGGGAAGGTAGAGAGGGGCTCTTCTGTGTGACCACGGGTTGGAATAAACGGCACTGGTGCTGTGAGCGCTGATTTGAAGTGAAGAACAAAAAAAAAAAAAATGCTGTATTCATGCATACATAACATTATGCATCCCATGCATCCCATGGCCGTCCTTCCTCTCCCATATCTCTCAATAAGTGTAGCATACAACGAACGACTTTGGTCGCATGATGTAAGTGGGTCAGCCACCACCATATCGCATATATATCTTCGGATACGCAACTTCCAACGAACGTCGTTGCCAGCACAAGAACCTACAAACAATAACCTCTGGCATGATATCTCCGTATATCTTCGGATATTGCTACAACGAACGGGCGTTGTTGCACAAACGAACGGCTGGGCATAAGTCCTGCCGTGCTAATGGATACCAACCATCTGTCCTTACGACACAGCCGTAAAAACAAAATAAAAAAAATGGGTCACCTGGGGGACATAACGTCTCTCGGGCACCACCAGGAAAATGACTCGATTTTTGGTCGTCAGACACATGCACACAGCTGATGCGAGGTTCTCAGAGCAGATTATCACAGGGGTACAGAAAGCGGAGTTTCATTTTCGGAAGAAATCGATTGAGATTGGCACGGGCAGATTGCTGTGCCGTGTGGACCATCGTTTCTCTCTCGCGCAATCGCCAATCGTGGCGTGCGGTATCTCGGGGGTTACATGTAAAACAGCGCTGACGCTTAGCTCGTTCGTTGAAGCAGTAATGATGATGACAGCAGTCAAAGAGAAGGCGGCGATCTATGAATAAATAAATCGTGTACGTCGCGCTGCTCCTGGAATTGATCTTGAATCTCTCGGGTAGATTCATTCATGATCGCCGTTCACGGAAGAGCCAGCGCCCCCCCAACCAACGACATGAAGGCGGTTCAGTTACATACAGACAGCGCTTCCCATTGACGCCAAACTATTCTTGCCCACTGATAGAGATGGTAGGTGCATGCTGCTGCGCTGTGGTGTGTTTCTTAACGACCACGGAGGCGCAAGTCGGCAAGGCAGAGAGGATTGACAAAACAAAACAAAAAATTCAAAATTTCAGAATCCTGATTGGTGCCCACTGCTGTTGCTGCTGACGATCCTCTCTCTGCACTTGCCCACCTCACACACCAGTTAGTTACGCAGAGCATCAGGCACGACAAGAAGCGAAACGACTGCGCGCACAGCAGGCGACTCCTCCTCCTCCTCCTCCTGCTGTATCCGCCACGGTCGGTCTTTCCTGCGATGGTGCTGCTGCTGCTGCTGAAATCTCTTCTGAAATAAAGAACGGCGGCAACCGTGATTGACCCCTTCGAAAAAGCTTGCGACCACCAGCAGGGCACACCTGACCGGCAGCGAAACTTCGCGCGGTCCGCAGGACCGAATCGCCGAAGACGGGCGCGCCCCTCACCGACCAATCAGGTTGCTCCAAATTGGCCGGTACCTACCCCGTCACGCAGAGAAGATCCGTCCACAACCTAACCGCACCCACCTGTCCGCACACACATACACACAACCCAGCCTGCAGAGCCATCTCTCTCACATCATCATCCGAACAGGACAAGAGTGAGAAATTTTTGCGAAAAGAATCGATCGGCAGACAGGGGAAGAAGAAGAGAGAGACGTTGGCCAAGCCGAGAAGGCAGACGAGTTTGCAGTGCAACAACGAGAGAGCAGGTGAGAGAGAGGGAGAGAGAGAGATGAGAGTAGGTGATGACATGGGGTGTCGAACGCGCACCCCCTGTTGCCGTTCACCGGCTGCGTTGTTGGGCAACAAGTGAAAAACATCTTTGTGCAAGAAATTGCGGGTGGTTGCCGCAAACAGTGTGTGGATATATATGTGACTGCTGCTGGGATGTGCCTCTACGTATGTATGCTATCTGCTTCTTCAGTCCTTTCGTGACGATACACGAGGCACGCGACCACAGCCATTCAACAGCAGCAGTAGCGCCTGTGTGGCCCCGACATGTACGTCACCTCGAAAAGCTCGCGCCCAACAAAAGCAGCTGCTCTCAGGGCAACATTCGTTCGGTCCGCCTCGTATGCATGATCTATCCGGCCGGGCAAAAAAATGCCCCAGGGACCTAATTGTTTTTGGTGTTCTTGCGTGCTCTGTCCGCGGAGATTCGAAGTTGGCACATTTCCGGGCTCACCACAGCAAGATGCTGCCGTCCGTCTCCAAGCCCACGCAAGAGGGATAGCAAAAGGGCGCGCTCGTGTCTGTGCGCACAAATCGATGGGCTTGGTTGCGGTTGCTCTCAATCCCCTCCACCCAATTTTTTCTGGCCCATTTACTCCGTGTGTGAAGTATTATTTTCTCGAGCAGCAGGATGTATTGAAGAGCGGGATCCTGCTGTGAATTATTTTCTGGGGTGGTGCGCGCGGGCGCATGACTTTTTATACCCCGGGGCAAATATGTACAACTCTTGCCTTTTCTTGAACGACACACCGCAGGAGCACGACGTCCGCAGCAACGCAGCAGCAGCAGCAGCAGCAGCAGCAGCAGCAGCATGCACTTGAACGACTGGCCACTCGCATCGGATCAGCGCCGCCATGAGCGGCAGCGCCGATTCAGCGGAGATGATGGCATCGAAGGGTCCGATCACGGCCGTTTTGTGGCAACAGGAAGAAGAGTCACATATCCTGGCCACAGCAGCAGCAGCAGCAGCAGCGTGTCGCTGTCACCCTCTCTGATATCGATTTACCCCGGCGTTCTCTCCGGCGGCGGCATGAGCGTCAGCAACAGCAGCATCGCCTCGACCGCTGCCTCGACGGCATCACCCACAGCAGGGATGAGCCCGTGCTACCAGCAGCACCAGCAACCTTCGTTTGGCAACAACAATGGTAAGCAGACCGCGGGATCGGTCGTGCGCCCTTCTATCTTGAAAATAGCGACTTGGGCGGGTGTAGGAAGCAATCAAACTCGGAGCTATCCGCTCATGAACATTAATGATGTCGCACAAACCAAACTTCGCTTGTTCCTGTTGTGCATACATAGCAGTCAGTGGCACCCGACAAGGCTCGCGTATCTACCTACAACTCCGAAATCCGCGCTCCCTCTCTTATCTCGTGCCCAGGCAAGCCGTAAAAATCCAACACATGAAACCTGTTCCGAAACACATTGCGAAGCCGCCCCAACTATTTTCATCGCAAACATAAAAAAAGGTTCCGATCTGTGCTCAGTTTGGCGTTCAGCAGTAGTAACCCTAAACTTCCGTAATGGTTGCACTGGCGCCAGCGGGTGCCTCGGGTGATCAGTCATGCGTAGGCGAGAGACCAAACTAGGAGCGTTCCTTCCCTACAAATGCAATCTCGCTGTCTGTCGGCCTTTGCCCGCGGGCAACATCTTCCCAGCCTGTGCACAGGTAAGCGGTGTTGTGGTGTTTGGACAGAACAGGGTATGCATATTTTGGAATTTTGACGTTCGTTCGAGAAAAGAGAAAAGTGAGGGCGACCAATGGACCTATCATCATCATCATCATCATCATCATCATCATATCATCATCATATATGAAGATATTGTGAGTTCCGCTGCAAGCCCTACTTTTTCGTCCCGCTCATGACGCATATTCACTTGTGTGTCCAACCAAACCTCAGACAGCAAGTCTTTGTAACGGGTCAATCGCAACTGATGGGTTAACCGTTGTACATCGACCACGTGTTTTGCGTACAACTGATTAGTAACTTTGTTACACAAGAAAATCACAAAAAATAATTTGGCGGCCATTATTATGGTGAACTATTTGCGCATTCGTTACTGCTGTGTGTGGTGGCCTGCTGATGACGCAGCACAGCAGTTACACCAAACAAAGAGCTTATATTGCAGTTACAGCAGCAGCGCATTGTTGTAATATGCAAATAATAAATGTCGAACGGCTATGCAAACGGACAACAACCTCAATGTTTGATTCCGTACGGCAAGCAGCAAGCACGGGGCTCGTGTTGATGATGACTTGTTCATATGTGAAGACACAACAATACATCCAAGGCCGCGAGCGACGCAAAAAAATGTGCTTCCGCTTCGTATGCATTCGCTATTGTGATAATGCTGTTATTTAATCATGCCGCATTGTCGGATCGGATCAGATCGCTTCAGGATAAAGAGGTTGAAGATAAACGAAGTGGAGTATGCACAAGACACCGACAGTTGCGAAAGGTTGGTTGTATAACGGCGGGAGGCAAAAAAAACAAACTCGTTGTGTGATTTCAAGAAAAAACAAGAAAAAGAAGGATCCACAAGATCCACAAAAAATCCCGTCATGTAATGTGGTACCCGATGTTTTCCGTGCTTCCCGATAAGTCCCCGCAAGTGTTGGCAGCCTCGCCCTCCCGAGTTAGCACAAACACACATGAGGATCAATCAAGGGGCAACCTCAAGCATGACTCCCCCCCCCTCTGCCCCCCACAGACATTGGACGCGACGACTACTGGCGGACGGACTCTGGAGCTTCTTCCACCTGTTCCAGCGGCGCCGATGAGCTCCTCTCGACAGCGGACGGCGGGAGGGTGGAGAACGTCGGCAGCGTCGAGGGAGGGTTTCCCCAGTTCGAGCAGCTGCAGATGCCCCGGGGAGGGGGGTTGTCGTCAAGCCACCGGGACGGCGCGTTCCCGGACAGCCGGGTCAACTACAACATGAACGACCGGAACGCGACCGGTCACGGCATCAACGGCGGGGCCTTCGCAGACGTCGCGCTGTCCGCGTTGACCGGCCGGGGCGACAAGTTGTACGCCCGGCAGGAGCGCCAGCGTTCGCCACCCCCGCCCCAGCGACAGCAGCAGAACCACAGATGCGACGTTGGTTCCTGGCCACCCACCCACGTGTTCCCTGACGACTTGGAGATCCTCCTCGAAGAAGATGCCGATGACGAGGGCGACGAGAGTTCCGACTCCCCCGGCGTCTCGTACACCGCCAACAACAACAACACGCAGCAGCAGCAGCAGCAGCAGCAGCAGCAGCAGCAGCCGCTCAAGATGGAATTGCCCAGGTGGGTGGTGGTGCGGATGGGTTTCACTCTCCGACCAAAGAGAGTTTTTTGTCGTTGTGGTTGGTTGTCCTGTTTCACACCGTTCCCTCGGTACGCTCGCCGCAGGCAATGAGTCGTCGAGACTCAGACTTCGTGCTCGAAGCGATTCATCTCCCAACCTCCTCGTTATTTCTTAATTTTTGTTTGCTTGCGGCGTCGCGGCGGTACAGCGTCCTGTCCTCGACACATAACGCAGCCCCCCCCTTCTCAGGTGGTGTTTATTCCAGGTCGGTTGACACCCGTCACAGCTAGGCACGCAAAACATGAGCACGCCCCCCCCCCCGCGCCCTTTGTTGCCCACCAGGGCCTCGTCATGGGCATCGAGCCCGACCGCGAAGCTGTACGAAGCGGGTGCTCCGCAGCAGCAGCTCTTGCAGCCAAAGGAGCAGCACGACGTTCGCGACGTGGGCTCTCCCGCACTCTCGGGGGGCGTCGTTTCGTCGCCGTCGCCGGAACCGTACCACCCCTGCTCGCTGCTCCCGCTGCAGCACCAGCACCAGCAACTGCAGGACGTCTTAGACTGGCCCGCCTCGCCGCGCTTGGGAGGCTTGCAGGCGCCGCCCACCAGGGCTCTTTCACCGATGGCCGCCAGGTAAAGGACATAACGAATTAAGGTTGCGGTGTAAAATATGCCGACGTTGAGTGTAGATTCCCTACCATACAGTATCCTCGTACAAAGGCGTTTTTTTTTTTCAAGACGTCGGTGTTGGCCGTTTTACTTATGCGTCGCGGCGCGTAGCAAGTTTTTCCGCTTCGTGTGCTATCGTCATCTATCCACTTGGGTCCGCGCTATTGCCTGTCCGCGGTAGATACCCCGACGTGGCTATATGTAATTACCCCGATAACACGCACGAGAATGCATGATGGTACACGAGCACCACATGCGTTGCAACGAGCAGGAAAGCCGCTGCTCCCGTCCGCTGAAAAGTGACCGGAGCAGTTACTTCTCCGGTGGCGCAGAAACCACTCGCTTCTTAAAATCGACTGCTGTGTTTGTTGACCGTCTATCTTTTATGCATGGCCGGTTCGGGCGCACACCGACCGGTATAACAAGCAGCAGCCCGGTCGTGTTCAGCACCGAGGGTGACTTCCTGCAGACCCTGCAGAGCACCGGCTGCGGCGTCAGCGCCGCGTGGGATCTCGAGGAGGGAAGCACCACCACCGACAACGGCTCGTCTGACTGCTCCGAAGAGTTGGATCCTGCCCCCCTCCATCCTTTCCACCCTAACCACCACCAAAACAACAACGGCTGCACCTTCGATTACAGCCTGCAGAGCCTAGTCGAGGAGGTCGCCGGCGGCGGGGGGGTGTCGAACTGCTTCGACCTGGCGGATGCAGCGGCGGAGGCAGCGGCCGCAGCTTTTTCGCATACGGCCACCGTTTCCCGCGCGAGCGGATCCAAGAATCTCGTCTTTCCCGCGGCGGCGGCGGCGGCGGCGGCGGCGAAGGTGGGCACGGCTGCTGCGGCCATCGTCCCTCGGGGCGTCCTCGAGAAGGTTTCGCTAGGGAAGCAGCTCCTGGTTTCGCCGGAATGTTCCTCGCCGGTAGCGGCGGCGGCGGCGGCGGCGGCGGCCGCAACGCCGGTGTCTCCTCCAACGAGTCCTCCACAAACGCAGCAGCAGCAGCAAGCGCCGAAACGGAAGCAGAGACCGGCGGTCGGCAGCGGCAAGCCCACCAAGAAGGTCGCCGGCAATGGGCCGAAGAAGCAGAAGAAGCAGCCGCTGCAGGAGCAGAAGAATCCCAGCCCCGGGCAGCTCAAGATCAAGATCGCAAGGAAGGCGAAGGCGCTCGGAACTGGTACCCCCGAGGCCCCCGCGGCGGCGGCTGAGGGGAGGCCGAGGAAGGCCGCTCGCACGGCGGCGACCTCGATGGCTAAGAGCCCGCCGAAGAGCGGCGGCGTTAGGAAGGCGGCCGGTCGCGGTGGCGGATCAAGCACAAAGAGGTAAGCCCGGGGTAAGCACTTAGCATGCGTAGCCGCCACACATAAACCCCTCCTTCCGTCCTCTCGGGAGGATGCGGGGTAGATAATCTAACCGCTAAGGCATGAGTACTCCCCCCCTTGGTCCGGGGTCAATGGTCTAACCGCTGAGGCATTCAAAACATAAGTAACCCCCCTCTTGAGAAGCAAAACAAACGGCCGCCAAAACCCTCCCCTCCTCCCCCCGCCGCGACCGACTCATTCCTGTACCAGGGTCAAGGTGTCCCCGAGCAATGGTAGCCCAGCGCCGGCTTCCCCTGCCGTTGCCGCCGCCGGCAAGGACGGCGACCGTTTTCTGGACGACAAGACCAGGCGCAGCCGGGAGAAGAACCGCGACCACAGCCGCAGGTCTCGCCAGAGGAAGAAGGCTCAGCTGGAGGGTCTCAAGCAGGCGGTGCGTTGCAAACCAGTAACATACATACACACACACAGACATGCAAGCCTCGTCTTTTTTGGGCTCTTTGGAATTGGTTGCACCCCCACCCACCGCCCGCCGCCTGTTTGAGGGGTTTTCTGTTGAAGTTCCCTTTGAAATGTTCCGTTCCTTCAGTACGTGGTAAAATACCGCATTGTTGAGCACGAGCGGGCGGGCCCTTTGATCCTCAACATTCATCCCGTTTCTGTCTGTTCCTGTACCGTACCGGCAGTCTATCGACCTGGGCCCGTACCGCATGCTCGTGGAGCAAGCGCACGACATGATCTCGGTGCACTCCGCGGACGCAGATGCCTTCTTCGCGCTGGCCTCGGGAGCCTTCTACCGGCAGCTCGGATTCGAACCCACGGTGAGTCGTTCAGGCGGCGCAAAAGCTTCCGCTTTAACTGGTTCTCTCGCACTCACTCCATGGACTTCTGTGCTGGTGTTATCTCGAACGGGTAGTTTGACCGGAACGGTTTTTAATGTGAAGACAACAACAACAATAAATAGCTCGGACAGGTACGAATTGAGCCAAGCCAATCTGCTCCAAAGAGCACGCTACGCAGGCGCCTGTTCACTCCCATGCGTCGCGTTTGCGTGATGCATACTTGTCATGTTTCCGCCCTACTTTGGCCCTTCTAACCCTGCTGACTTGAAAATCCTGCCGAGCGCAGAAGATGCTGGGCGCGTCGCTGCTTGACCTGGTGGAAACCAAGGACGTGCAGGCCGTGGTCCAAGCCATCATGGACACTCTCAGCCGCGGAGGAATCAAGCAGGCAAGCTTCATGCATAGTTTTCCCAAACTGGTATGGGCCAAGTTGGTGTTGCCTTACATGACGTGCACATGCCGCCCGTGATGCCCAAGGGAGGAAACGACACATGACGAATTTTCGACCAGAAAGAAAGCACCTGGGCCATTTGAACAGACACCGCGCTCAAAAACTGCGTTTTTTTTTTAGAACGCGACGCAACCGCCTGATTTTCAAGTGATTAATAATACAAACACCCACGCACAGCCAACCAGACTAGAAAGCTTGCAGACAGCCTAAAGACCATCGCCCCCACCCAACCCCGCGCGGCTCCAACAGGTGCAGTACCGTATGCGCCCCCCAAGCGACGGCGACGCCGTCGAAGTGGAAACCTCCTTCCGCATGGCGTCTAGGCGCCTCCTGGCAATCACGAGGATCGTGGGCGCCGGCGTCCCTCGCTCCGTGTCTCCGGCCAAGGTACCGCTTCTTGTCCCTGCTGCGCCTAGCGGCGGCGGCGGCGGAGGGATTTCGCCGGCGGTGCCGGAGGCAAAGGAGCTGGGGTTGGGCTCGAGTGGGCCTCGCGGATTTTGCTAGATATTCCTCGGAGGGGTGTCACGTGATAGCACGTCTATATTTGCCGTGGCTCTTTGGTTTCGGTGTGTTTTTTTTTTGGCCGTCTTTTTACGAAAGGCGCGTTGGAGACAGCACATAGAATGATCGGTTCGTTAATTGGTCACGATCAGTCGGCTTCGCTTAGCTAATTTTATTTTACTACGTTGGCCGGAGGGTTCGGTCGCCGCAAACGGAATGTTTCGGTTCGCTTTCCGGCCACAGTTGTGTGTTTATTGTTTTCTCCGCTTTGTGTATAGTACCTGGGTTTGTTTTTCGTGTCGCGGCCGGTCGCCCAGTAGTCACTGCAATAGCCAAGCAATGATTTGTTTGTCATAGATTATTAGGTCTTTTCGGAGGATTTGAACTTTGTACGCGACAGAGCCCGTGTAACCCCTAATCCTCTTGCCAAGAAATGCGATGTGAATTGAACGGGGCCAAAAGCCCTCCCTCAAGACAGCTCTTGCTGGACGGTCTTGGGCAAAGAGATACCCAAGCTTTCCGTCTTTTTTTTTTCAGTCGTTCTTTTTCTTGTTATATTTCTGCTGCTGTTTTGATGGGTTCTTCCTTATTTCGTATCGCATTTTTTGCTGAGAAGAGCAGCACCATGGATATTGTTCGCCGCGAGGCACATAGGCTGGATGGTTCTCTTTGGGCAGGTTTTCGAGAGAACATCATATACATACGTGTTCTGCGATTCGATGTTTGGGTACCATTTATTTGGTCTTGTTGGACAGAACATTGATGACGGTGTTTTGTGGTGACGGGATTTTCCTCCCCGTGGAGGCATGTTTATCGATATTGCGGTGCTCCGTCACCCCTCTTCTGGAAAGACGAGTACGGCTAGAACCAAGCACCTTTGTCTTTTCTTTTTCCCCTTATTTCTTTTCCCGCGTGGAAAATAATTTATTTAGGGAGAGCTTTAATTTGCTTGCTGCGGTTTTTTGGAGAAGTCGCGGCAAAACCAAAACGCCGACGGCTAAAATACTTTGCATCTGCACCTCTTTTGTTGTTTGTTTTATTGTTCGAGGTGGCGCTCAACCAAGTCGCTGTGTGCCGGAAAACTGCTAGATAGTTGCTTAGTCTGTGGTTGAGGACAGAACGGGCTTGGGGCAGCACCAGCAGAGGCTCGACGTAGTTGGTGCGTTTTGAACCTGTATAATATTTTGGTAGCAGGCGCTGAGCATGGATTGTTAAAGACTTCATCATGGCGGTTTCGTGGACATGCAGTTTCGCCATTTGCTTGTGCTGCACCTTACAATAGTGGTACTCCCTACAGGTTTCTTCCTCCCTGTGATGTTTTTTAGTTATGAACGAATTTTGGGCCATTGTGGGTGCGAGATGAACTTTTCGCCATGTACGTGGAGCAACCAAAACCTTTTGACGGTAGTACTACCCGCTTTTGCTTGTTTCTCCTTGTTCTGTTCAGCAGTCAGATCCTCGGGCTACACACGCCTTCTATGCTGGCGCTTGACTCGGGGGATAGGGCAGTCATTAGTTTGTTGCCTTGCCATAGTCTAAAAAGAAAAAGAAAGGAGAGAGGAGGGCAGATTGTTAGTGGGTGTTTTTTTATGTGACATGGTTGCCGGTACAAGCTTGAAGGCACGTGTCATGCGGGCTATGGACGAAAGAGGCAACCTGCCGGTGTCGTTGTTTGTTGGTGTGTCGTCATTTACATGTCGCTTGTTGTGTAGGCGTTGGGCTCAGGCGGCGTT
>FN649737.1:2374486-2392329 GCA_000310025.1 Ectocarpus siliculosus
GCATAATTTCACTTGGTTATGTATGGGTACCCATGGTACCCCATGGGCATTGCCTATGGTGCCCGTGGGTACCCACGGGGTAATTTCACTTGGTTATGGGCGAATGTATCAAACATCTGCACCGAGACAAAGAAATAAACGGAAAACCCCGACGCAATGAAGAGGGCCGCCGGGCGGGAAAGCTTCGGGTATGGTTTGAAACCCTTTTGTCACCTGAACGGGCACGCACTAATGCGTGTACAGATGGCGCCCGCACTTAAGAACATCTTAATTTGCGTGAGGCTGGGGTTCTTAGTTGCCTGTTGAGGCTGCGAATGGCCATTATATAGGTTTTAGTGTGAGGTTCTTAACGGGGACCACTAAAATACGCTCATGTTCATGAGTTTTGGATTTTTTGAGCCTCATGTTCTTAACAGGTAGGTTCTGAAGTGCGGGCGCCATCTGTATACTACCTCGGGGAGAGATAAATAAAGTAAGGAACAGAACGCCATTTGGCCTGCGGGTTCGCTTCGGCGACGATATGAAACCCGGTATGTCGTGACCATCTCGCGTCCACGTGGTTGAAACCCCCTTACGCTTCTTGGGGCGGGGTCGCTTCTGCCACGACCTGAATCCCTTACCCCTTGCTGAATATGCCCCATATTCGGAACTATTTGGCTCGGTCCTGAAGAACCACGAAGGAAACACTAACATACGTAATGACGCCACAAAAAACGATGTTGTGAAAAAATATATGAAGCCAAACACAGCACCATAGAAAATCCACGCTCGACACCTTCACCACGAACTATTCGTCAACCCTAAGCGATATGCCCTTGTTGTCTTTGTGGAGACTGTAGTGCTTGATGTTTAGATGCTTGTTATCTCTCACACTCGGTTGGGGGGAAAGAGCAGGGAGTGCCACGCGCACGCCAGCTGACAGCAGCTGGCGTGGGGGCTCCGCACAATCATTCTCTGGTCGTACTACCCAACGCATACCTATGTGCAGTGCACCTGAAACAGTCATCTCGTCTACAGATCCGACTACATACGCACTCACACGAACACGAACTCCGTATCGGGCATCGTAAAATATCGTCGTTACGCTGTGTACGACGCAACAAGGAAAAAAGGTTTCGTCGGAACCAAGATATTGACAAGAAGTCGGAACCACGATGTTGACATACGCACGGCACATATCGTCCCGAGAACAGACAACACCCCCGCCAGGAAGGAAACCCATACCGGGAAAAGTTGGCAATTTACAATGTCAACCGTGCAATGGGATAAAAAAAACCCGACAACAACGTCAACCCATTAGAGTAATCCCACTGTAGTAAGAAACGTCGCCGATCAAAGTGACATGACGCAGCTAGATAAGATGAAGCAACCTAAACGGCTCGAATGTACGTAAAGCAGCCCCATTAGGCAGCGCGAATGGTGTAACCATAACCAAGTGCATCCTTCAGCCCATCACCCCAGGACATCTGTGCGGGTGGAATTCCTCTCTGCTAGGTAGAGAGCACCAGGGAACTCGGATCGGTAGGAATGTTGGCCCACTCTCGACACACCGTAGGAGGACGAAAAAGATGGCAGCGGGAGCTGTGCGGTTCCTGACGTCTACAACCTGCCGTTCCGGATGTATGTGTTGTACGTGCTTCGCTAACGGTCAAAGGTCGGGTGCTGGGACAACAGCTTTTTGGTGAGCAGGAGCTCGTTCTTGAAGCAGATGTTGTTGTCCAAGACGAAACGGTTCAGCACCTTTGGTATGCGCATGGGTACATGTCGAAACCCTGGCCAGCAAGAGAGGCATGCGTTTCAGAACAAGTGTGGGTAGTTAACGTAGTTGGAGGTACTTAGCCTTAATGGATGAAACAACACGGATTACGAGTGAGACAGCGAGTAAAAGACATCAACGGGGGGCTGTAATGACGGTGTTAACCAGAAACTGCTATTGGTTCGACGCAGGGTGTATCTGACGCACCGCTTAGCCACCCGTTGTTGGACTCGGCGATGGAGGAGTTCCAGCAGAACTCGGGTGGGTCTTGCTGCAAGTTCCACAGAAGAGGGTTGTTGTAGTCGTTTGGGTTGTTGAGGATAGAGCACCCAAGCTCCGTATGGCCCCGATAATGGAACCTGCCGGCGTCCACAGTAACGATATGCGCACAACACGGGTATTGGGTACGGCCGGGGTATGTATGTGTTCGACGACGGTACTTCATTCCAAGTTGGAGTTCGGACACACTGTACACGTCACCCCCAACGCCACGCAAACTACAACTTAGAACGCCCAACCTGCTGCTGTGAGCAACTTACTTACAGGGAGCACTCCCTACTTTAGGCCGAGGTGTACGTAGTCTCTCGTTGAACTGCCCCGGGTGCTTTGGAAACACAGGCCCACGTGTCACGTACCGGTCGACGATCAGCGTCGTTCCAACCCAGGACAGATCCCCTCGGCCGCTCAGGTAGCGGTCCAGAACGCAGGCCTTGTCGTAAAAGAGGATGGTCGGGCGTCGATCCTCATCGGGAAAAATATGTTTCAGGGCCGCGTCCACATCGACACATCCTTCCGCCTCCAAGAGGGGCACTATCCCGCAGATGATCCCGCAAGACCAGCTCGCGGAAAGACTCCCCCAGCTGCTCTTCCTTCCTAGAATTGCACGGAGCATCCTCATGTCCTCAGGCTATGTTGTCGGCACACACACGCACGCAGTGACAAGGGAGGTAGGGGTTTGTGATGGTGCCGATCAATGTGGCTTAAATCCGGCTGCTCCCATGCGCGCCAGATTCGTTATGATACACTCGATACCGCCACGTTCAACATAGGTTAAACCCGAAGCCTGCGGTGTCAGTGGGCTTCAATCGCAGGCCCTCCTACAGTGTATTCTTGGAGTACATGGTGATGTACACCCTCAACTGATGTTGGTGTGTGGACCTTCTGCCTCAAGTCCATGCGGTGTGACAAAAAACGTTCGCGTCGTCTGCCGGGCGCTTTCCGTCCTCGCCTGAGAACCCATGTCGGAGGGTTCATCCCGGCCGGAACGCGCCTATTGTCCTGTAGCTGTGGTGGGGTTAGGAGTAGAGTGTAGGGTAAAATAGCTTGCGCTGTTGAAGGAAATACGTTGAGGTGGGTATTTCTCGCCCGTGAAGCAGAGGGGCAGTCGATGCAAAAGCCACGGCGCTTGTGCGATAGTTTTTAGATTGGAGCGTACACACATCACGTACGGGAGTACCTCTAACATTTGTTTTTGCTGAAGCAAAAACGGCACCCCTATCGGAGCGGTTTTCCATAAAAAACTTCCAAAAATAAAGAACGCGAGGGGAAAGGAGTAACAGTTATTGGGGTTCTGTAAAGCGGGCCAGATGAAGGAGGAGGACCCCAAGCAGCTCTGTACCTTCGAAGAAGTCCAAAGACTCTTCTTTAGACTCACGACGAAACACGTACTTGAGAGGTAGTTGAGAAGCCCTCCCGAACCCTCTGGTGATGTAAAGACGATATCATGTCGGTAACCAATCACAGATTATGCCACCGCCGCGATGGTTGTTTATGCAGAAACCCCACATCAAAAACGCTTCGTCGTAAATTGCTGTTTTGTCCTAAAGGCGGGTGGGCGTAGCATGCGTTGATTCTACGACACCTCCTGGTCCAAGAAGCGCGCTCGCTGTGCAGCAGTCCACGTAACCTCCCGGTTCCTTCTGTTGAACTCGTCCTCCTGTGCCTTGTGTGCAGCAGCGTGGTCCTCGCAGTATCTGCCATTCAAAGATCACAAAGGATCACGAAAAGACCTCGGCGTATCTTGATTATTGTTGCCTTCCTACGATACGCAGTTTGTGTTGGTTGTCGTTTGACTGGTCTCGCAGTGTATGGAAGACGTAGCTGGTTACGTTATGCATGCTGTTGGTGAGCCTCTGTGTCACGAAAACCTCAGCCATCGATCTAGCGTTGTACAAGCGGCACGCCTTACTATCCCAGAAAGCTAATCGACGGCGCAGCTGCCATCGTTTTTCCTCATACCGATACGTCGATTAACGCGTGTCTCAGCAAGCGTGATGAACTTGGGCATGACGCTACCTTTCAGGTAGCTTTAGCGACACGTATTGAACGTTGGTTGTGGTGATGATGCACGAGTACGTGTAGCCTAGCGGCAAGGGCTTGGGACAGGGCTTCGGACGAGGGTTAGCTACTAGGGAATCGTGCTCAACCGTGTCTTCGCTTGACACTAAGTTGCAACGTACGTCTGCGTGGAGTGAAGCCCTTCAATGTCACGGTCACACTTGTAGAAAGAGCACTGGCTTGTGAAGGCGCGGGACGTTTGAAGGAGAGGGTGGTGTCGAGTTATATTTTGTGGGATCAACAGGCGTTACAAACGACGTTGATGGTTGGTCTGTGTGTGAGCTGGGCAAACAGGAAAAATTCCGGGAACCATGCGACAACAAAGGAGTGTGTGTACGGGGACGTTCAAGTAACACTTAGCGCCCCCACCCACGGCGCCTCGAAAGGCAGGTCCATGTGAAACACACGGCAGCGCCAACTAACGGCGAGAACATCGAAATGCGCCTAACAAAGTCCCGGCAATACGCATCATTTAAGAATAATATCATCTACCCGCTGCTGTGCAACGTCCTTGGCAGTGTTTGGAGCGGACGAACCCAAACCGACGAGCGGAAGGTATGGATAGCGGCGACGAAGTATGAGACTGTCTTGCGACACCAGAATAAAACGAGCCAAGAGTACGGCATTCTCCGCCGAAAAAAAACACTTGCAGACCTTGAAGAATCGCGTGGATGTATTGCCATCTATCGCGGCCGCCTGTGTCCAGAAGTCCTGTCCCTCTATGGGAGTGTATTTCCGGCACTGATCACAAGCGTGATCTACCCACGGGGAGTCCCTCCAGTACCTGTCGTTGAGCTCCTCCTCGACACGACGTAGCCCCGCCCAACTATTGCATCCTGACTGCTCACCTCTCTGATCAAACACATCGACAGCCTTGGGATCCCTTGGCTTGAGTGCCTGGCCCGGCAATGCGTACCACTTGTGTGGACCTTGCACGCAATCATAACGGAGAAAGTTTGAGTAACGGCAAGCAAGACGAAGAACTTGAGTCAGTTGCCAGCACGATAGCTGAAGGCGACTCGCCATCGGTTGTCGGTTCTGTGTGAATAACCCTCCGTGCTGTAGAGGACGCGCGGTCGTTCGTGTAACCGCTAAGGCTTGTCAAACATCTCCCACCCCGGGTAGGTGTCCCACCCCTTGCGTAATGACAGAGGAAAGACAAGAAGAAACAAACGATTGACTACTGCCAAATAAAAGGCTCGCACGCATGTCCCCTGCTCGGCGCTCCCTTATCCTTCCTACGAGAAGTTACTGTTAACCTATACGCGGTCGGATTGGGATTGGGTACTAATTTTTGTTCGCCGTCGATGGGAAATGTATTCCAATGCGGGGAGAGGTCTGCTGTGTTGTCACAACAGAATACAACATGTTGCAGTAAGGGGACAACGCAACTTTCTTACCAACATCATTTGCGGCCTTAAGCACGGCGTATATCTCCCAGCACTGCAGGAGCTCTGAACCCAGGAGGCGCAACTCCCGGCCGCCGCCGACGTCCGCGGCGGCCGTGTTGGAGTGCAGTTCAGCGTAGGAGTTGAAGCCCGCCCTGTCAGATATGCAACATAGCAGCGATGTGTGCCACAGTAACCCACAGAGGGATGCTGGATCCTCTCCTCAGGAGTACCCTAGGCGACCAAATTTACCAGGGGCCGACATACGATAGAGAATTGGTAGAGTGGCTAACCAAGCTGAAGCCATCGACTGCGGTTGCGATTACTTGGTCGGCATGTACGTCCGCCCCTTCTTTTAACAAGCCACGACAACATGCACGGCGTCAGGATGCTGTCGATTTCCGCGGACTTATGGTCCGCTAGCGGGCAATCACTTGTTCGCATGTTGCCGCCGAGTCACTTGCGTGTATTTCGGGCCAAGGATTGATTCGATTCGCCCATGGACGGAGTGGTGTGGCCGGCCACCGTTGAGGTGATGTCGTTCGTAATCTCGGATTTGAGACGCATCTAGATTTCGGAACGAAATCGGGAAGAGTCAGATATTCCAGAAAGGATGTTGGAAAATGACCCCACCTAGTTTAATCCCCCTTTTCTCTCCCGAAATACGCCGGAGCTACCGAGGAGAAAGGATATATTTGAGAGTCGTAACATGCCGCCTCGCAACACGCGGCGCTCCACGGCGGCGACTTCGGCGGCTGCTTCTTCTACAACGGCTTCCTCAGCGGCGGCGCCTGCTTCCTCAGCGGCTGCTTCCCCGGCGGCGGCTGCCGTGGCCCCAGCGGCTGCCAGCGCGCCGATGGGACCGCTTTCCCCGCCTCCACCTTGGCTGCCTCCCCGGCCCGACCGCCAGACGGCCGCGTTTGTGGACGCGACCACGGCGGCCTACGCTCTGCCGTGCTACACGGCGCTGGTGCCGGGAGCAGGGGCAACGCTGGACCTTGGGCGGGTAATCGACCGCAACCGGCTCGGTTGCGATCAGGGCACTATGGAGGAGTTGGTCCTCCGTTTGGGTGAGGTGGCCACTCGGCTGCCGCCCCTTCCCGGGGCGGAGACCTACACGGCAGTTTTGGCGCGCGCCAGGAAGGTGGCCACTTCGCGGGCGGGCGACAAGTCAGTTGCCTATCGCCAGGCCGAGGCGAAGAAGCTCCTGGCCGAGTACACTGTGGAACTCGCGCTCCGCCATGGCCGCCTCCTGCAGTCAGAAGGCTGTGTTCGTCGTGCCAGGCGGAAAACGTGGGACATTACAACTATTGTTGGTCCTGCGGTGTTCAGCCTGCCCGCGGGCGTCCGGTACCGGGTGACCCTCAAGCGGCTCGGGTGTCGATCGATTTCGACGCGCTGCGCGCTCGTGGTGATCAGGTCCTCTCGGCCGCATCTAACCGTCGTGCTCAACAGCGCAAGTGCGCCGTAGCGGACGGGTTCGACGCTTTCATACTTTCGGCGACTGAACAACGTCGGGGTTGGAAGCAGGCGTCGGACCGAGACGTGTTTGACTATCTCTGCTTCTTGGACACACAAGGTAGTGATACCAAGTGGGTGCACGACAGGGCATGCCCTGGTGTCGGCACGACTCACGGCCGCGATTGTCTTCCAAACACGCCATGTGCTAAGCGGTATGCCGCCGCGTCCATGCAGAAAGGGATCGTGTCCAAGCTGAAGATGGCGATGCAAGAACAGTTGGGAAAAGACAGCAGCTGGGACCCTGCCACGCGCTCGGGCAACCCCTGTTGTAGTCCTCTCGTCGACTCCTACCTCGTCTTCACGGGGGAGGAACAAAAACGTGTGGGTGTCGCTGTCAACCAGGCAGAGGATATGTTACCGCACGTCCTCATCGATCTGTTGAGGGACATGCGCTCTCGCACGCAGACTGCGTCCTCTTTGGCGGAACGTATTGAGCTCATCAGGGACGTCGCTTTGTTTTCGCTGGCGTTCGCCTCCATGCGGCGAGGCCATGATCTCTCCTTCACTATGGGATCGCAAGTTCTGCGGTTGCCCGCGGGGCAGGGTCTGATTTTCAACTTCCAGTTTGGCAAGACCCTCCGGGACTCTGTTGATGCCGTGGTCGTGCGTCCGGACGTCGCTTGCCCGTCTATTTGTGCGGTGAGCAATGTTACGGCCTACATCAGTGCGGCGGAGCGTATTGGCTGGGATTTGTCCCAAGGGCATCTGTTTCCTATCGTTCTGCTGGATGGAACTCGGGGCTGCGCTCCGCTTACGGCGGTTCAGATGACGGCTGCCCTACAAGGGAATTTGCGAGCGGCGGGACTGCCGCACCGCTACACTATGCACTCGTTCCGCGTCGGAGGTTCTGTAGCGCAGTCGCTTGACGGAACGGCGGTGGACGCTATCATGAAAATTGCCGGGTGGCGTACGGAGAGTGTAGCGAAGCGATATGTTGGCGCCACTACTAGTGTGGGGGCAACGGGTTCCAAGAGGACCCGTAGCGAGCTGTACGCAGACTCAAACGCGTTGCCGTTGTCGGCTGACTTCACATGCGATTTCTCTGCGTGTGCTCGCCGCGAAAAATGAAGAAAGTTTGGGTGGGCGAGACCTAGCTTAGAGGCGTGAGTGGTCAATAACTAAGATGTGACAGATCGGATAATTAACAAGAAAGTAATGGGCGGGATCACAGGCCGGCGCAGGAGGCCTCACCCAACCAAATCCAATACTTACATCGAATGATCTGAGTAAGGGATAAGAATACAACAGGATCCGGCTGCGAGAGCCGCTTCAACCAGCCACTCGAAAGTATCAGTATGCCTCCTAATTTGAAGCAACTTTCGCTAGAAAGCACATTCAACAGGTCCATCGAAGGTGTGACTTTCGTAGATTCCATCGAGGACATTCGTCTAGGAGGATGCTTCAACCAGCCAATCGCCGCAGTCCGGTGGCCCAGTAGCTTGCAACGTTTGGCGTTTGGTACGTGCTTTGACCAGCTGTTGATCGGCTATCATTGGCCGGATGCATTGATCGATCTGACGGCCGGTGATGCGTTCCAGCAGAACCTGCTAGACGTTATCTGGCCTGGTTAGCTGCAGTATCTCACCTTGGGGGGTGCGTGGAACGGGGGTCTGAGGCCTCCTGTGGTACTCCCTGCCACGCTCAAGGTCCTACGGTTGGGGGGGAGTTTCAACAGCCCAATACAAGGCATGCAGTTGCCTGAGGGGGTGTAGGAGGTGTCGTTCGCCTTAATATTTAACCAGAAGGTTGATGCCGTTCATTGACCCAGGAACTTGCATAGACTTGTGTTCCCGGATGATTTCGACGACATGGTTTCCGTAGAACGCGCTAAGTGGCCGTCCACGCTAGAAGCTTTCGAGTTTGGGTCAGGCTGCGGGTGGCGTGTAAGCGACACCACTTGGCCTACGAGCCTAAATACGCTGGTGCTTGGGGGTAAGTTCAACACGAAGGTTTTCACCTTGCAGTGGCCGCCTGGATTGGAGTCGCTTGCCTTCGGGGGATCATTCAATCACTCTCGAGTCATGTTGGGCTCCTACCCTGAAGGAGTTGTCGTTTGGCAAACGCTTCCAACAACCACTGTCAGGCGTACGTTGGCCGAAGGCTATAGTCGAACTGAGGTTTGACGAGATGTCTACAGGTGACGGTTTTACGTGTGGTTGCATGTGGCCAAGGTCGCTGAAGAGGGTTCAGTTTAGAGATGCATCTTTGACTCGTTGAAAGGATAAACACTTGAAGCGCGCAGTACTATGGGGGGAAATGCCTGGTGGTGGCCAGCTCCATACTTCGTGATGAATGATCGTGGTTTTGTAGACAAGGGCACTCGAGCTCGCTCTGGCACGGTGGGGTGAAGAGGTTTACGAATGGCGCCCCGTGCATGTTCCGACGCGGGGTATTCCCTGGTTTTCTTTGTGGGACTTCAGTCGTTCGTGTTGTGCCACGTTTGTTTCTCGCAGTTGTTTGGTGTTTTCAATCGAAGTATCGAACGACTTATTACCATCATCGGGTCCTCATGGGTTTTTCTCTCTCGCAGTTGTTGAGTGTTTTCAATCGAAGTATGGAACGACTTACTACCATCAGCGGGTCCTCCAAGGTTATTCTCTGCCACAATGGAAGTAACATCCTTGCGGCTGCCTGCTTCATTTACAGTGGTCGGTACCTGTTGCCATGTTCTCGTATGTATACCGTGTATCGGCAAGAGCGTCCGCGGGTGTGTTTTCGGTGAAAGGCTTCAAGGTGACGACAACCGCGTACGTACATGACCATTTTTGCACGGCCTTCCCAGGTTTCTATAGGTGGCGTCCAACTTGGTATGGCGACAGTACTCCCATTTTCGTCGTGAGACGTATACGACACTTTTCATTGTACGCAGAGTAATAAAATGTACACTTTCAGTATCGTTTTTCCGTACAACTACAACCATCCAAGGCTACACAGGAGGGGGTTAACACCGGTGTGTGTGTGGACAAGAAATATCCAATCCTTGTCGGCAGCTCCTGCGTACGGCAACGAACAGCACGTATTACAAGTAATTTAGCGTTCGATGTCCCTTGTAAGTACCAAAGCACGTGGTTCAGCCTTGTAGCCGGTCACGAGGAAAACTTGACCCACAGCTTCACGCACGAGGTGTTGTGACGGAAAGAGAGGCTCGGATTTGGGATGGATCTCGTGACTTGAGCGGGTCTCTCTAGGCATAGGCTTGTGGCTATTCGTGGCCACAAGTCCATGGTTGTGTGTATAGGAAGGGAGTCACGCTCTCCAGAATGATTACCAAAAGCTACCGACCTGATGGTAGCAGCCTCTCGATCGGTACCGAGTTCAAAGATGCGCGCTTGAACAGCGGTAGAGAAAGCCTAGATGTAGGCTTGTGGAGCGTGGAGAAGGTCTCCAGTCGTGGATACGGTATGCACTTTGATTATTGCTGAGCACTGGATGCCAACAGGAAGTGAGCTTCGTGGGGCAGCACGAAGCTCGAGACAAGGGGTTCCGCAATGGTGCGGAACTGTCAACACCACCCTATGGGAACGACGCTAATCCCGAAGGGTGCAACTCCCTGTAACCGTAAACTATGTAACCGTAACAGTGTTGCGACACGTCATTCCATGCACACTGTTCGTGGCTGCCAACCTCCGTGAGAGGTTGTGCCAGCGGACTCCCGCCTCTTCTTGCACGAGGACGACGACAAGAGTGCCCAGGACAACAAAAGCAATCTTTGGGAAGATGTGGCGCATAGAACCCTCCGTTGACAAGGCCCCTCACGCATGAATATTTTCTACCACGAGCATTATTACCTTTTTTTTTTCTCGTTTTATCCAAAGAACACACCACACTTATTCCATTCGCCGTACACTGCGACACAACCCCAAACAATCACACACATGATCTACGTTATTACCAAAGTTGGGTGCACACGCTCAGCCTAGTTGAACTGCTGCGCAGCGTATCACCGTGCCCGCCGCAAAGTCTAAAAGGCCAACGGTGCTGTCGATGGACTCTGCGGTGACGGTTGGGGCGGCAGCAGCAATGGAATCAGCATGATGTACAAGTTGTGGCCATGAACAAAAGCGGAGAGTCGAGTTATTCGCTGTTGGTACGTACACCAAGGCTGTAAACTGCGACCGGGGCGGCAACTCACGGGCGCTAACCCTCAAGTGCCCCCGATACCCCTTCGCTGGGGGGGACGCGACCCCGACCATAATGCCATCTGACTAGAGTAGCGTTTCCGGCTACCTGCCCTTGGTAGCTGATGACCTTCCGCTTGAAATACGTGCTCTGGGATCTTTACACTTCGTATATACACATTTCCTCCGTCAGTTATGCCTTCAATATGTTGCTAGGTGATGGATCATCGCCTTTCTTTGTCATGGGCGGTAAGCATAGCGCAGGTATGCATCCAGTTTACGCGAGGTTGAACGGTAAGGACAGGTGCCGCAGGTGAATGGCTTACGAGTACCAGCCATGCGCAGTGTTGCATCGCGTTACCCGCTGCGTGCCCCCGAGAAAGAGAGTGACTGCCGAGAGGAAGAAAATGCCTGGTGCCGAACCCAAAGTGTCCACAACCACGAGTACGTACGCATACATCTAACAGAGGGAGTTTTGCAATTTCCACCGTCGTTACCCATAGGTACCCACGCCCGTGGGTACCCACGGGTACCCACGCCCCATGGGTTCCCATGGGTACCCATGGGTATACCCATGGGTTCCCATTTGGTACCATGGGTTGGGTACCCATGGGCACGAATAAGGATAATGTACATCACCCACTTTCTGGCACTAATTTTGAAGTGCTGTCGTGCTGTCCCATCTATGTTCCGTGCTATGTCGTTGTTACCATAATACTGTATTACTGTAGGCTTGTTTCTAATGGTGGTATGCATATGTAGTAGCTAGCAGTAGGTGCCGGTCACTGGTGGGCGTCTGCATATTCGACGCAAAAGCCCTACCAGCTGACATTTTCATGTGTAAAAACAGACATAAAACATATAAACGCGTGTAGAATTAGAGATGCTACATCATCTTTATTTTACAGGAAGCAAATCAGCACACCAAGAGTAAAAAAAAGTGTCTAAATTATGTGGTCGAAAACATCCGTGACACATCAGCTCAGGGGCGTCATAGTTGTCGTATTGGCTGCAACCCTCGTTCGTGAAACATTTTGGACCCATGGACCAGATGGAGACCAGCAGACAGCAGACAGCACACGAAAGCCATCTGGTCTGGTGTCTGGTAGCTGGTAGGGGTATCGTGTATCGTGGAGCAGGAGGGTGGATGGCAGCGGCGCGTTTTGGATTTTTTTTTTAATTTTGGCGGGGGCCCCGCAGGATTGTGCGCCAAAATTCCGGCAAGATTGGATATTTTCTTCGGCGGCCGGCCTATCTATCTGCGTTGGCGGCTTTACCCCGAAATCGAAGCTATACACCCAAAAAAATTCGGCGCTGTTTTGTGCGCTTTGCGGCGCAGCCCCGAAGCCCCGAAGGTTTTTCCCACCCTGCATGTACTATACATACACCTCGCTGATGTTTGGCAGAAAGACCGAGTGAGGATCTAATCCTTACTGAGGCACGAAGAAGCCTCTTCTTAGAAGAGGCTCGAGTTCTTCCATCCATCCGTACTTACTTCTCTAAGAAAGTACACACCCTCCACTACTCCGGAAGTTTTTCCAGGCAACTGCTATATATTCACTTGTTCTTAGAGTAGACAGACGTTTCAGCCTCCGCCACATTCATTCGCGTTATTACGTGATTACGTGGTGGCGGGGAAAACACGGAACGTTTGAGGGGGGTATAGGATACATCATGATGGAGTTTACTTGTACAAGACGACGAGGCACCAAGAAGAAGCTCGAATTATTTCATGCATTCAGTTCGCTCTGAAGTTAGTTCCAGGCTACAATTAATTGTATGCTGCTGCATTCACCCCCGTTGTTACAGAGTAGAGATATTCAATTCGTTCCCGCCGCCGCCATGTACATACATACATACGTACGTACGTGGACACGGTAACATAGATAGTTGACAAGACGACGGACTAACCACCGGAGGACAAACAATTGTTGCCAGCGGACCTGATTCTAGAGGTTGACCTCCCACCATATGGCTGCGGTTCTTAGTTATAAATAGATTAGGAGTTGTACTGCTGCAGGTCTCTTTACTATTTTTCATCATGGCCCCATGGACCACCACCACCACCACCACCACCATATCGCCCTTGGGCAGGATTGATCGATTGTTGATTGTGGATGTATATGACATCGATGCAATACGATGTGCATGTAGACTACATACCATCATACACAACATGCATATGTTCCGACACAATTATTATATATATATATAGTGAATCCGAACCGTAGTCTATGATTTCTGGTTTATTGAATAGATTCAAAAAGGTTACATAGTGAATGCGAAGGCCGTCGTCAATGATTTCCGATTTAGATAACGAATCTATCTGCTGTTGTGTCCAGACGTTGCCCCCGTTTTACCTGCATCGCCAAGAATTCCTTTTCCCCCACAAACGCAACCCCGCTCCATCCCCCCTTGCCTTTCCTTCCCCACCCCGTGCACGCCTTCCCTCTTCCTTCTTTACATGCACCCTCAGCCCACAATCCCGACCCCGAAGCGAGGCTGTACAAGGTCGCCGCCCGAAACCTGTGCGAGTGCAACGGCGTGCCCTCGATGATCCCGCCCCAGCTCATCAAGACCCTGGCTTTCCTCAAGCTGAACCCGCAACCCCTCGTGAAGCAGGGCCTCGCTCCCAAGGTTCTGCTGGCTCGAGTGAAGGCCAGAGTCGCCAACAACGCAAAGGTATCGAAGGTTCCTCTTGGTGCCGGCAAGAACATCGAGGATCTCGCCGAATCGGTCGCCGCCGGGATGGAACTGATGAGCGTGGGGGACGACAAGAAGAAGTGGAACGATGGCTTCGTGTCTGCCGAGCCGGACGCGCCTGCTGCCGCGGCGCCCATCGCCGCCGAGACTTCCACACCCGACAACGACAACGGGGAGGAGAACGACGACGCTGCGCCTGAGGTCAAGAAGAACCTCATCCACAAGGCCTTCGTCGCCGGCGGCATCCAGCTCCGCCCCCGCGAGGTGCGACCCCTGCTCGTCACCCTGGACGTCCGCCCCTGCCGCTGGCCAAGCTCGGCCTCGTCAACGGCAAGGGTCTCCGCGCCATGCTCCAAGCCGAGAAGAAGGCCGCCCACAAGCGCCACGGCCATGGCAACAACAACAACAGCAATAACAACGATGACACCGCCGCCCTCCACCTCCGCCGCCACCACCACCGCGACTACCACCGCCAGCAGCACCGCATGGCCGGCCGCCCCCACCCCTGCGCTCCCCTCCCTCCCCCGGCTCACATGGAGAACAACGACGACGCGCCCGGTGGCGGAGCCGGTGGTCGCCGCGGTGGCCCTCTCGTCCACCCCGCCCACCAGCACTACGCGGAGGTGTTCGACGAGGATGAGGGAGGTCAGCCCGGTTTCCACCCCTAAGTACCATGGCCCTCCTCGCTGGATGGCGATCCGCAGGGCTCACGGCGGCGGTGGCTACGGCGGTGGCTATGGTAAGGGGTCTCGAGTGCATGCACAGTTTGCGGTTTTGATAAGTCAAACGCTTGCCATGTTGATTTTTCGGACTGGAAAGTATTCAAACGAGTGGACGGAATGGGGAGCGAGTATACCGCAGTCAAATGTAGGTTGTCCCTGTGGCAAGCTGGTTTAGCAGTCTCCAACAGGAGCTACAGGCGCATCGGTGTGGGCGTGGGAGAGAGGCGAGAGAGGAGGGAGAGTGAGTTCCACTCACTACAAGTGACGTAGAGAGAATACTAGAAAGGACCCAAGAGGTCCCAACCCCCAAACACAAATAAATCTGGCCTCATGTCCTCACGACATGCGGTGATGGCGGAAGTTTTTTTCCTACCCTCGTCCGCCTCCTCTCGTTCGTAGATTACGAGAGGGAGGAGCGTGTCGCGAGACGTTCTGTTGTTCGGAACTTGGCCTGCCTGTCGAACGATTGCGAGCGACACCCCACGTAGGCATATACATTCGCGAAATACGGGAAAATATTGTACACATTATACATGCAGGCATGCATGCAACCACGACACCGGGGTCTTCTTTCTTTCGCCCTTCATTTTTTTTCCGGGATGACCTCGTTGTGGAGAGAGTCATGTTCACTATGCGCTGCTGGTGGTGGTGTTGCCGTCGGTGTCACTCGTGAAGCCACCACAACGACGAGTGACTTTACGGGACGTTGTACGTTGCGTGGTAACCACGGGTGGCGACAAAGAAACTCACTCGTCCTGCCCTTTTTCTCAGATGCCTTTCGGACCGTGTCGTAGGTAACTGAACTCCTGAAAAAACATCGAGGACAACCCAACAAAGGCCGTTCTTCGTCGCCGCTACCGGCGACTCTTCTGTGGACAAAGCGCAACGCTGGGCACTGCAATCCCTCCCTTGATGTACCGTCCTTTTGGGGCCTCACTGCGTAGTCTACAGCCTGTGACCGCAGATAGATGCTAGGTTTCCGTCTGTTCTTGGTGGGTATGAGTAATTCCGGAGTACCGGGGTAGTGGGTGAGGTTTTCTCATCTGGAGAAAATGACAACAACGACCACGGTGGACGATGACAACGACGACGACACATGCATCAGCTAAGCACTACCACCGTCAGGTACACACGCGCGCAAAAGGAATACAACAAACAACAGAATAAATGCCTCGTCTAATCCTTAGGGATATGGCCTGGCGAACCCCATTCATCGCTAACCCAGGACCTCTACTCCGGAATCCGAGTCTGAGTTCTCATCGCTGTCAGATCCGCCCCCGCCCTCGAAGTCATCCGATTATACAGAGTCTGGGCTTTAGGCGATGATACTTCTCTTCTTGTAGTCGTTCGTGGTTCTTCTTGTGTCAACTTTGCTTGCTGTGTTTGAAGGGGGCCCTCGGATGTAGCCCCCTGGGGTCATACAATAATTACAGAGGAAATTCCGGTTACCTACCGCCCCATTGTACCGGTAATTTTTGTGCATTGCGAGATGAAGACCCCTGTACCACCGTCGCCAATCCCGGTTACCCCGAACAACACTCAGGCTCGACGCTCTTCTCCAAATGCCAATATCATTGCCTACCATTGCTGCTGCTGTCGACGTATCCGCACAAGAACCAGGGTTGTGGGAACCCCACATTCCACCACGCTGCCCGGCGTGATCCGTTCCAGCCTTGTCGGGATGTGAAGAGTGCAAGAACGTAACAAGAACGGATCACGGTGTCACTATTGTACTGGGTAACCCCCCCCTCACGGCCCTTCGCGCTTGGTGGTGTGAGAGCCTGGTCCGGTGAGACCCCGGCGTGCTCCGTCCCGGCTTTGTAGAGATGCGAGGCCAATGGTCTAACGGCTACAGCATGCACGACAATGACCACACCCCCCATTCCCTCCCCATAATCGCGCCCCCCCCCCCCTTTACTGGAACCAGAATAATTTGGAGTACAGCACTGGGGGAAAACTGGGATACAGCGGACGTATCCGACCAATAGCAAAAACACAAGCAAAACTATGATAGGACACACGAAAAAAAACGTCTGAAGCGTCCAAGTTTTCGATCAATTTGGGCTGGACGAGTGTAGGTAAACGTCAACCGTTCCGCTCCCTATACTACATAAGTATGTTTCTCCCTCTCTGTGCATACATTATCACACACGCTCTCTCTTGTTTCCTTGTCTTGCCCAAGCCATGAGTCTTCTCTCATCCGCCAGCACTACCTACAGTAGTTCGGGAGAAGGTGAAAAGGAAGCCAGGCACAGATAGACAACACCAAAGACACCACCACTCGATAGCCCGAAAAACCAACACCACCGCGGCGCGTCACACATCGTTCTCGGGACCCCGAAAAACCGCACACACACACACCCCTTGGCGCGAACTGAAACTTCTGCAAATCCGTATCATCGCTGCCGCTCACTCATCATGTGTCCCTTAACCAGTGGCCGCACTTAATCACGCAAAATAAACACAGCAGCACTCCCCCTCATTGCAGGGGCGCTACCACAACGAGCGACACACACCCGCACCGAAGAAACGAAGCGTCGTTCTCCTGTCCACACAACAAATCGATCGACGGAGACTTCTGTGGCCGAGAAAAAAAGAGAAAAAGATCCAGTCAAACCTTGTCATATTTATTTCCGAACATTCATCCCGAAGCGGCGGGCAGTTGTTCTGCACCGGACGAAAGCGATCTCGACAGAAAGACACAAGCATGGCGGCAGCAGGGAAGACCAACTCTGGTTGGATGCCTGCACACGAGCAGGTAGGTGCGGGCGACCCCTATTTTCCTCCGCCAGTTGAACAACAGAAAAACAACAAAAAAATCAGTCGCTGTAAAACCGGCGACACCGAAAAACAGGCACCGCCTCACGAAAACAACACGCCCAAACACCGCACCCGTGATAAGGCAATCATCAGCCTGTGAAAAGCTAAATAGGTCTTGGCCTTGCTTTCGCTCCCGCTCCAGCCAGACGCATGTGCCGTGGGGTCTCTCTATCACAAGCTAAAAACGGGGGACAGAAAATGTCCCAGAAGTAGTACACACCGAAACTCGAGCCATCCGGGCGACAACGTTCATTTCAGGGACAAAAAAAAGAGGATGGTGAGAAGCGGGGCCCCGGCGCTCCCCTCCCCCCTCCCCCCCATCTCGACAACGTCAAAACCCAACAAGCACAAAGAAAGATGGCAAGAAAACCGGGGCGACGCGGTCCTGTTCGAACCCCCCCCCCCCCCCCCCCTCGGTGTTTGCCCTCGGGATTGGGTTTTCGTCCCTTGGGCACCACGTTGAAAAACAAGCCAATTT
>FN649737.1:2392429-2405403 GCA_000310025.1 Ectocarpus siliculosus
GATCCGTCATCATCATCATCATCACCATCACCATCATGGCTTATTCGTTGTTCGGCGCATGTCTTTGACGGTGTTGTCCGAGGACGCTCGTCTCACCGACCCCTGTTTTCCCTTGTTTCCTCTCGCCACGTTGCGAAGCCTCTCCATCTTCGACTTCCCCCCGTCGGTGCCCTGCAGCACAGCATAAAATAGCAGTAGCCAGGCACACCCAGCGGGACACGCGAAAAAAGCAGGATGCCACACGTCAACAAACAGTAAACAGACGTGGATATTGACCAACAGGGGGAGGAATCTCCCAAGTTTCACCAAAAAAAAAAAAAATGTTGCTTTGCGACATTGGTCTGATGCATTTAGGCAACTTCGCTTCAGCTACAAATAGAGTTTTCGGATTTTCGCATCTACGAAGAGAAGAGCACACCGTCCAACAGCTTTCCAACGAACAGCCCGCGCGCAATAAAAAACAAAAGAGCCCAACCGAATGGGTACCGTTGAACATGTGTGCGGTGCGGCGGTTTGCACTTTGAACGACGGCGGCCGACCCGGCGATGAGCAAAAACGACAAAACATGAATATGTAGCCTTTTACGTCGAAGACAAGGTGGACATTATCGAGCAGACCCGGCAATACAAGGCCAACAATGCCGATGGAGATTGGAAGGCGGCAAGCAACTAAGAGACCGGGCGATAGAAGACCAACAAACGCCCGCGAAGATTGGTAGGCGGCAAACAACTAACAGAACGGACGATATGAGACCGACGGCTACGGAGACGGGTATTTGGCAACCAAAATTAAGAGACCGGACGATGGAGGGCCAAGGCCTATTATTTAGCAGCAACGACGTAAGGCCAGCGCCGGGCGGACCGGTGCTGTCCGTGGCGGTGGCGTAACTCGCCTGGTGTGACGACAAGAACGAGGAAATCTTGAACTTGGGCTTGTACTGGGGATCTACGGAGATCTCGTCCAGGTCGGGCCTCGCTCCGGTGGTCGTCCAGAGGCGAGACCGTCTGTTGGGAAGGCGGAAGCTCTTTCTCTTCTCCTCCGTAAAGCTCCGCCTGTTCTCTTCCTCGGCGCAAACCTGAATCATTGTCGACGGTTTCAAACAAAAGGTCCCAGAAGTACGACAAGAAATAAAACAAACGGCATTCTTGTACACTGCTGGACTTCGTCCGGCATGGTACAAATCGAGCGGCAGGATTGCGAAAAGAAGATACATATAACAACGAACACAAGCTGAGACAACCCGTTAAAGGAATAAAACACATCAGAAAACAACGTGGCAACAGTATGCCTTCAGGGTTCAGACCTCAAATCTTGCTTTAAATGTATGCTCATTTTTCGAACCAGCCCTTGTCCGTTGACGTTAACGTTGACGATTACGTGGCGCCCGCACGCTATTATAGAAGCGCACCGGCATATCATCCCTATCCCGCTCCATATTTGGCGAGAGAGAAAATAAAATACACCGTGCGACAAAACAACAAATCACACACTGCTGCCGTTCTTGCGTGTGTATTGTATCATGGCGAACCTTCAGTCCGCTCAGCACACTCACTCACATATGGAACAAACGCGCAAGACAAATTAACATACTACATCATTCTCACCGCGGACGAAGGGCCAGAGATTCAACCGGCTGGCTGTGACTCGTCAACGACACAGGGCGACATCTGAAACCAAGCTACAAGCAACAGCCCAAACCCTTCATGCCTTTAAACCATGCCCGTAAACAGTAACAACACACCCGACTTTGGCGCACCCTTAGCTACGCACCAACCCCGCCGCCACCTGCCACACAACCATGCCCAGACAACAACATCCGACTTTCGCCCCACCCCCAACCAACCCCCCCAGTGTCACACACGCACCTTCAGGATGCCCGCGACTTCTCTGAAGCTGAGGCGCTCGTCGAGGTTGGTTCGCCAGCAGCTCTCCAGCAGATTTCTCACGGGCTGCGGCCACTCCGGGTTCAGGGGAGGCCTCTCCCCCTCGTCGACCACACGGTTGTAAAAATCCGGCCGTTTCAACCCTGTGTTTTTTTATATATATATAATGGTGGTGGATGTTTTTGTTGGTGGCGTTTGACGAGGCGCGATGAGGCGCAGGGCAACTGGGGGACAGGCGACTCAAAGTGGTGCATGCTTTGCATGAGCCAAAGTATGTATGGCGAGACCCACAGGAAGCTGAACCAAAACGCCTGCTGCTGCTGCTGCTGCTGCTGCTGCTGCTGCTGCTGCTGCTATCTCTGCTGTGTGAAACGCACGCAATCGGCCCGGTGGCGTGTTCGTTCTGAATGCGTGATGTGATCGGTGAGAGAGGTCTATCCTCTCTTCACACACCCCTTGCGCCTTGCCCCCCTCTTTCCCATCTCCCGCACCTTTGATGCCTTTTCTCGCGCGCCCCGGCCATCCCTCTCTTCTCTCCTCTCCCAACCCCCTGCCCCTTTTCCCATAAACTATGATTCCATTCCTTTAGTCCCGTGCCACTCTATATGTGCCACTCTATATGCCCAGCTTTGACGCTCACACACCTCCATCTTCGCTTGGTCCTAGTCATATCTACACCGCACCTAAATCTTACCTTATCTCATCTCGTCGTAACTCCTCCGATCAATCAGATCATACATACCTCGCTGCACTTATTTCTGCCTCAGATATTGCTTGCATCACCTATCCATGCGCGCGCAAGACCTGCTAAAACTCACCCAGGAAAGGCTTGATCCCCGCGAGCATCTCCCACATAATGAGGCTGAAGCTGTAGACGTCGCCCTTCTCGTTGTACTCCTGGTGGTCGGCGATCTCGGGTGCCATGTACCTCAGGCTCCCGGTGCCGCCGGTCATGTGGTACTTCTCCGCCCTCACGCGGAACTTGCGCTTGATGATCTGCACCCCCGTCGCGTCGCGGACAACACAACGAACAACCGGGTAGCGAGCGCAGCGGTCACGGCTCCGTGCCAAAGAAAACAACCCTTTGTCCAATGCCTTGGCTGCTCCTTAATTGTCGTGAACCCTAGGGGTAGGTGTCACTCAAGTACTGACGGGAACCTCATCAAATGCCTTGGCTTCTCCTTATTGACGCCACCCACTTGGGTAAACCCCCTTATCCACGCCTCGGCTTCTACTCATGTCGTCACCAATAGGGTATTGTACAAACGGAGTATAGGAAACGGCGAAAAACCTCATCCAATGCGTGGCTTCTCCTTATTATCCCCACCCAAAGGACACAAGATGGTACAGCAGGCCACCATGTAATGTCGGTAAACGCACGGTTACACGTTTTACATTTAGATGGGACTGTAGTTACCTTTCCCAGTCCGAAGTCAATGAGCTTCAACGTGCCATCCTGCGCGAAACCGATGTTGTCCGGCTTGAGGTCTCGGTGACACACGATGCGTCCTGGCACCGCCACGTCGTGGAGGTACTCCAAAGCGTTACACAACGCCAGCGACAGGTCGAGCACCTGTTGTAATATTATTTTTGTGGTTGTCGTTGTGGTTGTTGTTGTGATCAGAATTGATCTTGTTGCGCATGAACGAATACGATGTACATGCGAGGTGGGGGCTGAGGTCTAGACAACACCACGACTGTACGCACCTTGGAAATTCTCATGGGCTTCTCCCTGTGCTCTCTCAACAGAGAGCTCAAAGTCCCTCCGCTCAAGTACTCCTGCCAAGCCGGTGTTTCGAGCCAAGAGCCAATGACCGCCGAACCCACCAGTCCGCAGGGAGCAGCAGACACATGCATCATGCGGGGCGTTTAGCGAGTTCTTGTGTCAAGTGTTTTTGTGCGGGTTGGTGGTTGCAATCCGTCAGAGCAAGAGGACCAGTTATGTCATAGGATGCCGAGGGGGGAGGGTAAACATGCCCAGGCCGGAACGGCCATCAAACATTGAGCGTGTCCGTGTGTCCCGTACATGCACGCGAGAAACAGGTTCGGCGAATGATCTGCCAAGCAGTGCGTGCGGCACTCGGCTCCTCCAAGACGAACGTTACGTGTTCTACATGACGCAGACTTTCCTTCACACTTCACGACCCGGAGGCCAGACGGGCTACAACCCCGATGCCGCCGCCCATTCCTTCGGGTCGCGAATCAGATGGCACATACATTTCGCCGGCGGCCGGCGAGAAACCTGCCCCCTTACCCGTGCAATAGTTTCAGACGCGATTGGCTTGGACGTGTACCGGCGATGCATCGGTGGTCCGCCGCGTACATACAAGCATGTGGGCCCTCTTTGAAATACGGATCCCCCGAACAAAAGACAGGGAGAGGGAAACAACCTGCGAGAGATCGAAACTCATGCCTCCAGGAAAGCACGAGGTTAGCATCAGCAAGGGAGGCTCAGACGCCGACACTCACCAGGGCAACGAAACGCCGGCCATCTGGTAGGAAACCCGCTCCCAGCAGGCTGACGATGTTGTCGTGGTGTAGCTCCTTCAGCAGGAGCATTTCCACCTAATAGGGAACAAGCAACGACGAAAAAAAAAGCAGCAGCAAGGGCAACGTCAACTACCGCATGGACAAAATCTGAGACAACAGAAAATCAACGACAGCAGCATCAACTCCAACACCACCGCCAGCAACAACAACGACGACTACAACACGAGCAATAACATCAACCGCAAGCAGTACCAACAACAGTAACAGCAACAACCACCGCACCCCAAGCATCGTACCTCTAAATCGTTGGCGGCCACCGCCGCGTGGCTAGTGTCCGGCAGCGGGGTTTTAAGCACCACCTTCTGCCCGTTCAGCAGGGCTGTATACGCCACGCACATTGCGCCCTAACACCCAGAGAGGGGGTGGGGCAGAGCGGAAGGAGCAAGGGGGGGGGGGGGGGGGGGGGGGGGGGTCCCAAAACCGGGGAGGCCGGAACCTTTTGACCTTTGACCCCCCCCCCCCCAAAAGCGGGGGGGGGGAACCCCGGGGTTTCCCGGGAAAGGGGCTCCCAATCCCCAAAGGGGAAACCCCGGGGGGATTTTGGGGGGCCCCAAAAGGGGGGGGCGCCCCCCCCGCAAAGGGGGTTGGGGACTTTGGGTTTTTTTCCTTGGGGGGGGGGGAAGCCCCCCGAGGAATTATTTTTTTTTTGGGGGGTTTCCCTCCCCAAAAACATTTGAAACCCCGGTTTAATCCCCTGGGGGATGTTTACCCTTTTTAACAAACGGGGGGGGGTTTTCCCCCCTGGGGGGGGGGGGGGTTTTTGGCCCCCCCACAAAATGTTTTTTTGGCCCCCCTTTATGTTTCCCCCAAAAAAAAAAAACGGGGGAAAAAAAAAAAAACGGTACCCGGTTTGCCGGTTTCAGAAAGGAAATTGGTTTTTTTTTAAACTTGGTTGCCAAGGGAGAAAACCCCGTTCCCGATGGTAACCCCCAAGGGGGGGGGGGGGGGGAGGGGGGCGTACTCATGACTTGCATGCCGCAATGGTCTAACCGACTGACCACGCGTCCTCGAGAGGACGGAGCACATTGTGAACGGGGGGGGGATAGACGAATAGCATAGATAGGCGGGAACAAAAGGAGCTGAACATGACATGATCCAGCTTCAAAGGACGGCTACTGTGCACCGCTTGCGTTTTGAAGATAAGCGTGTAGCCCCAAAGCCTCCTTTTGAAACGGCCAAAGGAAATCGCATAAACAAACCTCCTACCCTTGACCGAGCTCGCTTAGCAACCAGGTCAGAAACTCGCTAGGCCAAGCCAACAGAATCAGAAGCTCGCTCGAACATCACCGAAAGCTCGCTGGACCAAGCCAATAGTTTTAGAAGCTAACTCTCATTTAACAGCCTCTTGAGAAAACAAGAACCTCGCTGTCACATACATACCGTAGGTCACATACATGAGATTCCACACCTCCTGGGCCCCTGGACTACATAATGTACGAGACTGTTCCAACTCCGCATTGTTGGTCTCCGTCACCGTTCTCGCTGCAAAATTGTCGAGCTTTGAAAAATCGGTCCAGGGGGTGTGGTATCTTGCGTCACCTACGGTAGGGGGGTGTTATCTGGCGTCACCTACGGTATATAGGAGGGGTGTTATCTTGAGTCACGTACGATACATCAACAGCAGCTCACCCGAATGGTGGTTTCCTCGTCGCCGGTGAAAGCGGAGGTAGCGTAAGGGCCCACGAAGTCCACCGAGGCGGTGTTGTAGAACTCCATTGCCACGTCGAACGTCCCAGTGTTGGCTCCCGGGAACATGAACACCTCCTCCTGTTAGTGTTGTTGCATAGCAGCAGTGTACCAATCCGCAGCAGCGGCAGGCAGCAGATACAGCAGTCACATAAAAAAAACACACGCAAGACCTCCCTACGGAGTGGGTGAAAAGAGAGCACCGCGGCAGGGGATGATGCAAGAACATGCAAAAATCAGACGGAGGCAAAAACATCTACAAAGATATGTATAATGTGTCGTATTGATGAGACGGGAATCCACGAGGGATGAACAGAAACTTTCCAGGTACAAAAGGTGACAACGGACGGAAACGGAAACAAAACACAGACACACAGGTACTTTCTGACGCTATGAATTCATTGCTAATCTGTCTCAGACTCTATGATAGAGATGGATTCGTTGTGTCATATTAAGAAAAAAAAACACACACACACACCATCGTCACTGGTTGTTGGCGTGTGCGGGGTGACTTTGGAGTTGAGTAGCGGCCCGAATTTGGGTGCCACAGGGTGTCGAGAATGTTTGGCTGTGTGTGGTGGATGAGGCGGTGGCGGAAAAGAGGTGCCTGCAGTTCGAATTTTACTTGTTCACAGTATTGTATATAAATGTGGGAGGCAAAGGCAACCTCGTTGTATCCTGCGTAGAGTATGTTGCTGTAGAGTGCCATGATTTGTACATTATGCTCAAGTGAGTAGTAAGAGCGTGGGGGAGACCTGAGAAATTGAATCGAGTCGTCTCCAAAACTGTTAGTGATATGGATGTATAGTCATTGGGGTGAGAAGCCATTTGAGACATTATCTGGTGGCGAACCTGTGGGTGACTTTCCGGGTCGTCGAAAGCCTTTCGAACGATGGTGCTGAGCAGGCAGACACTTTTCGCATAAAATACACGTGCTGTCGAACAAATATGATCCAGATTTTGATTGGCTTGTCGCAATGTAGTTGATATGATCCTAGGGGAGATCTTCTTTGTAGTACCCGGGACTCCAGCCTGGCTCGTCACAAAAAAGCAGTAGGGGGTACTGTGATGAGGCATGTTTCTCGGAGAACAAATAAATATGGCACAAACGAGGGCGTTTGCAGATTTCGCCTGGTCCAGTTCTTGTGGAGGTGTGCAGCGATTTCTTTTCCTGGGGGAGGTGGTGCGTCACCTATGACAGGACCGTGTGGTTACCGACATTGTTAGTAGGAGGTGACTTACTTCCGTCGAGAAGAACGGACTTGTATGATTTTTCCCACAGAGAGTTGTTTGCATGTAGACCTTCGGGTAGATCCGCGATGATGGACGGCTTAGTTATTTCTGCTTGGCAGCATCCTGAAGCATATACGAACCGTACATGAATAGCCGTCAAAGTAGTTCTGGAAGGCGTCCAACTATGCGGTAGTGTTAGGACAGACCGTGTAACTGTAACATGGAAAGATATGAAGGTTGAGTCCATGCTGGAGAGCGAGGGGGCTGACTACGCCCATGGCTGTGAAACCAAACAAACCGTTGTACAGTAGGCGCTCGCACTGAATAAACTTGGCAAATAAGAAATCCAGCTATAAAAGATAAATATCCCAACAACCTGAGCACCGTTTGTGAGCACCGCAGATAACCCCTACACGACAACCCATCTATATAGTTGTCATTCGTCGAATGACAAAAAAACTGAGAACCCCGGGGTCGGTCAACGCTAGAGGTTCTTTCTCAAGTGCGGGAGCTAACTGTACCGGCGTTGGTTCTGCAAGAGATGTTTGGTCGTGTGCAAGAGGTCTTCGATGTATTCCGGCGCCACTCTTCCTCCTCCTCCTCCTCCTCCTCCTCCTCCTCCTGCTGCCGTTGCTGCCAGTGGTGGTGGTGGGGATGGTTCTGCGCTTGGCGGTGCTGTTGCTGCTCCTGCTGCTCCCGTCACGGAGGAGATCACCGACCTCGCCTCCTTCGCACAGAAGAACTGGACCACAACCGAGAAGGCCGATGCATACACTGGAAATCGAGGTCGAGATACACGCAAGCAAGTATCTAAAGGCACAACACCCGACGAACTTGCCCCGGCTTGGAGCTGGTTCCGGTAGGGATGAAGCGGACCAGGTTGAGCGCGCAAGAAGGGAGGTTGGTTGCAGTGTGTCTCGACCTCGAAGTCCTGTGCATGCATGGGTCGTCTTGGTTGTGGACTACTTCTGTGCGAAAGAGGCGAGGTCAATGATCTCATGGCGGGAGCAGCAGGAGAAGCAGCACCGCCACCTGCAGAGCCACCCCCACCCCCACCGCTGGCAACATCGGCAGGAGGAGGAGGAGGAGGAGGAGGAGGAGGAGGAGGAGGAGGAGGAGGAGGAGGAGGAGGAGGAGGAGGAGGAGGAGGAGGAGGAGGAGGAGGAGGAGGAGGAGGAGGAGGAGGAGGAGTGGCGGCGGGAACGGCGGGGGGAGTGGCGGAAGAGGCAGGAGTGCGAGGAGTACGCCGTTCTCGAAGCAAGCTTTCGATGAGCGAAGACAGGGGTAGGGTTGTTGGTGGTGGCTGTGGCGATAGTGGGGGGCGTACTCTTATGTTTTGCATGCCTTAGCGGTTAGACCATTGACCACCGATAGCGGGAGGGGTGAAAAAGTCTCGCGATCTTTGAACCTGCATCACTTTGTTTTTGTTCTTGATATGACCCAACGAATCCATCTCTCTCTATCTAAAGAACATAGTGTAAGATTGATTAGCAATGAATCTTAGCGTCAGCGGAGGATGTATTTCCACGATTTCCTGAGCAGCACACATCGATACTTTTTATAACTCTTCTTGTCGAAAAATGAACGGCTGGTCCGCCGCTGGTTGTTCGGACGTTTTGTATGGGCTCACGCACGGCTCAACTTCAGAAACAGCTGTCACCGCTGAACGCTTTTGGTTGAAGCTGGCGTCTTCTGCCGGGCTGTTTGACGCGATAGGCCCGACAGCCCAAACGAGAATCAGTGCATAGTCGTCTTACAGCCCAAAGAAAACCCTCGAGATTCTGGGGAAGGATTTACAAATCTGTACCTAGTCTTACATAGGCGCCTATGTAGAAACAAGCGTTAGACTTCGAAAGCATCGAGAAAAGAGTACCAAATAGATACGTACGTCCCGTTTGGGGCACTCCCCTCCGCACTCGATACTTCATCTGCGGGGAATCTGTGGGATACGTGAATACATGTGTGTGTGTGGTAGGGAACCAGGGCGGCGGGCCCCCAGCGGGGGCGCCACACTCCTTCTGCTCTACTCTATTCTTCACCATGCATGGACTTTGAAGGTGCTACTACCGTAGATGCCCGCACTTAAGAACCTCTATTATTATAGTTTTACCCGAGGGTGGGGTTCTTACAGTGGTTCCTCTTGTGGGCTACAAATTGCCGCCATATAGATACCAGGTTTTTAGTGTAAGGTTCTTACGTCGAGCTCAAATCCGTAATATTGATGACATGTTGAGCATTAAGTTCTTCGCTTAACTGCGAAGATCGTATGTTCAGGCGCCAAGTTGTTCACCCTTACTCTCAACAATCACCATCCATAAAGAGGTCCTGGGGGCAACCTCAGCCATTCTCTCTGCGCTCCCGACAACGACAAAGCTGCCCGTAAGCCTCCAAGCACATACATACCTGCGCCGTGACGAGCACCGCCTCCCCGTGGGGAAGGCTGGTGAGGTCCGAAGTCGATCCCGAGGCTACGATGTACTCCTCCCTCTTCCTCAGCCTCTTGGTGGGCCTACCGTTGCTGAGGTTGGAGAACTCGTACGCCTTGCTGGGGGAGAACGAGTTCAGCTCCGACGCCTGAAGGCGACGTGTGTGTGTGTGTGCGTTAAGCAACGCCGATGTTTGTTGTTGGGTTCGGATCCATCTGGCCTCCTTTCGGTTCAATCTAAAGGAGGATGTTTCCTTCAATCAAGTGTCGTGCTAGATTAATGTTTCATTGTTCAAAAGTGGTTTCTCTCCGTGTTGTGCGAGTTGAATACCGTAGGTTGCATGGTCACACCCCTGGCCCGATTTTCAAAGCTCGATTTCTCGGCAGGAAAAGCGTGTAACGGTGCCGAAAATGGCGGCGTTGGAACCGTCTCGTCGAGAGCTTTCCGACAACAACTTATCCTTTGATTTCAGCATCCTCTTCATCGTGGAGTAATTAAGCTTTGAAAATCGTCCCAGAGGGGGTGGGGTATCTCATGCAACCGACGGTAATGGCCATACACGAGAACAAGCATATACGAAGCAAACATCTTTGTGCCTTTCTCTCTTCCTGCCTCTGTGCCTCTGTCTGTCTTCCTCTTTGTGCCTCTCTGTCTGTGTCTCTGCCTCTCGCTCTCTCTTGTATCTCTTACCAGCTTGACGAGGGCAGCGTTCCTCGATATCCCCGTAGGTGTGTACACCACGCCGTCGTCTGATCATTTTTCGGGGCGGAGGCAGCAAACAGCGCGCAAACCAGGGGTGAATCAACCACAAACCGCAGTCACACACGGGACGACACATAGGAATTACCGCAGAGCATGGACCGCAAGGAAGAAAGTGGAAACTGCAGGCAGAGCACGACATTGGCAAGGCAAATGCAACAAATAGGAATTACCGCAGAGCATGAACCGCAAGGCAGAAAGTGGAAACCGGAGGCAGAGCACGACATTGGCAAGGCAACGCAACAATAGCTTCAATATTTTAACACAACTTACATACCCAGTCCCGCCAATAAGACAAGCAATTCCACCATCACCGCCACCCACCACGCAGGTACCTTTATCACAGACTTGATCCTGCCAATAAGACACGCCGCGCCATTCACAGCAGTCTTCCCGCCAATAAGACGAGCAACGCCACCATTGCCACCAACACCACTCACAGAAGCAGTCCTGCTACTACGACAAGCAACGCCACCGCAGACTCAGGTCCGCCAACAAGACACGCAACACCGCCACTCACAGGAGTAGTCCTGCGCGTGGGCCACGGCGTCAGACACCCCGGCCACGGACACGGAGGGCGTGTCGGTGGCATCGATGTAGTCCAAGACCTGCATCACGAGCACCGTAACGATTGCCGCGAACAGCCCGAGAGCGAGCATGCCGGGCCCCCACTTGTCCGCGAAAACCCTGCTGTCCTTCCTCGACTTGAGGCGGTCCAATCGCAGATCTTGGTAGGGTGAGGGGGACGGCGGGGGTGTGCTCATGTAAGCGCAAGCCGTAGTCGTTAAACCTCGTACCCCACGGACGGAGGGATATGCCGGTTTTCGCTGGCCCGGGCCACGTTTCGCAGGGATGGACCAGAGACTTAGGGGGGGGGGCGTACTCATGTATTGCACGACTTATAGCGGTTAGACCGTCGACCACGTGTCCTAGAGGGGACGGAGCATTGTTGTTCCCACAGGACCGACGGCCAGCCGTTCCTTCCTACTTTGCCGGGGTGTTGTGGCAATGCAATGGAGGATCACTCCGTATCGTAAATAAACCGACTTGCTGCAGTGATGTACTTACAGAAGACTACCGCCCCGTAGATGAGGATCATGAGGGAAACAGCGGAGAGGATGGCCGCCGAAGTAATAGCGATCCAGTTCGCGTCTGGCTCGGATGCGTCGAAGGCGAACAGCGCCGTGCTCACGCCATACCTGGCGATAAAGAAAGACCCCAGCCCCGAACAACAGCACAGGAAATAGTAGTAGACAGCATCGAACGCATACGAAAATGCGGTGCTTCTACACATGAGACTGCTGCGATCGCAGGGATCCGCGAGCTGAAGCAACAAAAACACCAACAGCAGCAACAGCAACAACAACAACAACAACAGTAGCATCGTCAACATCAACAACAATAACAACATCATCATCAGCAACAAGAGCAGCAGCAGCAACAAACACAACGACCACATGAAGAATAACAACCGACAGCATCAACGGACGGGTTTACAACAACAACAGCAGCCAAGAATGGAAAGCACAACTCACACGAACACCGCGGCAGAGATCCACTGGATGAAGGTCCGCTCGTTGGCGAAGAAGGTCTTGGGCTCCACCTTGACGTTGGAGGCCTTGTTGATCGTGTTGGCGTGGTTCTTTACGGTTTGCTGGAAGCTTCGCAAGGACAGCTGCCTCGACGAGAACTTGTCCTTCGAGCTCTTTGCTCCTCCACCGCTGTATCCCGAAAAAGAAGAAAAAGAGAAGACATGCGCGACGGATGAATACGTGCTACAGTCCGAGGGGACGGAGATCAAGGGGGGAACTAAACGTTTGGAACGAGATGCAAGATAAACGCAATTGATGAATATCCACTCGTCAGAAGGAATTGGGATCGAGCGGGAAACTAAACATTTGGATCAAAACGCGTGTGAGTACCGAGGGGACTGTCGGGGAAAACAACGATGGTTCTTGGTTGCTAACGGCAACGGACACGATAACGGAGCTGGTTCGACTACTACCTGGTATGTAGAGAGAGCCCAGCCCTTCCTCGAACGAAACACAACAAGAGCAGAGCAAGACACAGAAAGTAAACCATAGAAACAACCAAATTTCGTTACAGATACACCGAGCAGCAGCAGCTCCCAGCATCGACACACCCCGCTCGAAACGACATGTGGAGGGGAATGAATGCTCACCTTCCGCCGCCACCGCCGGTCCTGTTTAGCCCGAGCCCGGACTTAACGCTCACGTTCGAGTCCGCCCTGCGGTGCTGCCCTCCCCCCGACACACATCTACTCCACAAACTGCTACTACTTTTAACCAAACATACACATATTTCTTTCCTCATAATAACCCACATACCACTAACCTCAACCTTTCTTTTCCCTCCATCAAATTATAAAAAAAACCATCCCCTATCTACCATACACCCAACTTTCAATAAACAACCC
>FN649737.1:2405503-2416910 GCA_000310025.1 Ectocarpus siliculosus
ATTCGGGGGCCCCCCCGGGGGTCCCCCCCCCCCCCCGCCCTGGAGGGGGGAGACGGTGCGTGCCCCGGCCTGCTCCCGCCGAAGTTGTTACCACCGTACACCGAGGGGGGTGAATAGCCGGCGCCCCCGCCGCCGTAGGGGGGGAACCCCCCGCCTATTTCTTCCGCCAGGTAGGCGTGGGGGTTGTGGTCGGGTGGCGGTCCTGGGAAAGGTCCGTGGGTTTCCAGGGCGGTGAACCAGAGGGGCACCTGGTTGGGGGGGCGGGGGCGGGGGGGGGGGAGGGGTGCACTCTGACGTTTTGCATGCCTTGGCGGTTGCGGTTAGACCATTGACCACGCATCCTCGAGAAGTTGGAGGGGGGGAGGGGGTGCCTTGTAATACTTCGTCATGTCTTTGCTGACCACACTACACTTTGCCGCATCCCTTTTCACGATGCACAGATGTCAGGGAGTGAAATAGAGCCGTCAGAGCTCCTAATGCTTACAATAATAGAGTACTGTACATAGACACCTCCAACATTGAATGCAGGAAGCAGGGATGTGTCGGGGGGTACTCGAGTTCCTGTCATGGAAATCGTAAAGGGAGAATGAGAAGCGAATCTCTGCGTACTCTGCTATCTTAGAGAATGCGAGCGTGCGCGGGTGGTGGTAGATGTGGCAAATGCGGCCGCAGAAGTGCACAACGAAACAACAGAACCCCTCCCCCCCCCCCGAAAGCAAAACGCCTGGGAGAAGAACAGCTTCTGGTTCATCCTTGCGAAACGTACGTTTCGCCTGGGCCGGCGAAAACCCGGCATTCATTTCGCTCCATCCCGGCAGTGTATAGATGCGAGGTCTAACGACTACGGCATGCATTTACATGAGTACACCAACGAACCCACTCAAGCGCTAAAGAAGGGGAGACACTCAAGCGTACGAAAGCAAAACAAGAGAAAGACAACCAAGCGCACCAAAACATACGAGAAGAAAGACACTCGAGGCGTACAAAGGCACAACAAGGCGAGACCACCTGAAGCGCTCAACAGCACAACAAGAGGAGACCTCAAGCGCTCAACGGCACAACAAGAGAAGACCGCTCAAGCGCTCAACAGCAAAAGGAACGAGAACAGACACCGCCGCCGCCGCCGCCGCCGCCGCCGCCACCGTCGTACCAGGCGCATCGCCAAAATAACGGCTCTCACCTTTCGGACCTTGACCCGATACCACTCGGGCACGCCCACCGCCCTCTTCGACTTCGATCGCGGCTTGTCGTCCACCTTCGGCCTGCTCCCGAAAGTGCCCCGGGTTCCCTTTCGTGGAGGCCTGGAAGAAGAGTCCAGAGCATCCTCCTGGGGATTACACGTACGTGGGAGGGGGGGGGGGGTAGGGGGGGTACTCATGTAAATGCATGCCGTCGTCGTTGGACCCATTGACCTCGCATCCTTGCAATGCCGGGACGGAGGAGCGATATGAAGGGTTTTCGCCGGCCCTGGCAACGTATCGCAAGGACGACCCAGAAGCTGGGGAGGGGGCGTGCTCATGTTCCGCACAACTTAGCTGATAGACCCTTGATCACGCGTCCTGGAGGGGACGGAGAGTTGATCCCGCAAGACTGATCGCCGGTGGCCAATCGTCCCTTCCTATTTTCGCTTCCACCCTTATCGGCTGCTATCTCGACCAAAAAAACATGGCTCACCGGCACCGAACCCAGAGAGGAGGAGGACGAATTGCCGGGGCCAGACACCGCGAGCAAGTTGGGGTTCCGGGCGATGGCGTGGTTGACGATGTGCTGGTACTTGGAGTATTTTTCGATGCACCTCATGTAGCCGCAGTCCGTCCACGCCTTCGTCAGGCCAGCTACCCACGGTGGCGGGTCTCCCTGGAGCTGTATTCATTTTATTATACGCAGCAGAGGTTGTTGTTATCGTTACTGTTGTTGTTGTTGTTGTTGGTGTTGGTGGTGGTGGAGACGGAGACACATCATCAGTGGATGAAAATGTTGTCGTCGTTATAATGACGTGGGTTCCAAAACGTCAAGGCGCTGTGCCGCACGGGTTCGTGTACCTTATCGTAGACACGGATCGGTCGATCCCAGCCAGTAAAACGACGGAATACCAACGAGCTGATCGAATGAAATACGCTTGGTAGCGCATAACATACAAAAAAAAACAGGGTTGTGGCGAATGCGGGAGAAGGAACAGCTAAACCCCAAAAAAGACGCATCCAGTAGACCACAGCCAACCTTGATCCCTTGCAGCTTGTTGGGGGGAGCCCTCTAACGCAACCAGCAAACACACGCACCATTTCCCTTGATTGGTGCGATCTACCAAGATTCCGAGAACAACAGCAGTCATTTGCGCATCACGGCAACCTTTTCTATCGATTCCCTGAACATGAGCTCGAGTGCAGCGAGGTGTGGTTTTGATCTATCCCAAGACCCAACACAAAAGCAAACAGCCACACCTACTTCTAACAAAACAACCGACCTTGAGCTCGAGAAAACAGCGAACGCCTGCACGACTTGTGGCGTGGCCTTTTCTGCCCCCGACACCCCTCTCCAACCCACCCATTAACCCACGAAACAACGAATAAACAACACTGACCTAACTCGAGAACGGGCGAGGCTTGGCGTTGCAGTAACTACCACCCCTCCCCACGCCCCCCCACTACCTTCTCCGTCCTGGCATTGTGGGGATGCAAGGTCAATGGTCTAATCACTACGGCATGCGTTTGCATGAGTACCCCCCCCCAAAACTCCCCCCCCAAAATGGCCTAACGACTACGGCATTAGTTTACATGAGTACCCCACCCTCCCCCAAAACATAAACATACTCACCTTCAGCTCGAGAACAGCGAACGGGAACGGCTTGTGATCCTCCTGGCCCTGGGCAGGCTGCGACAGCCCGCGGCTCAGGAACGAGTCCCAGAAGAACTGGTCGGCCAGGGGGGCGTTGGCGCCCGACCCCCGCTGGCCCAACGCCTCCGGCGGCGGCATCGCAAACCCGACGAGGGGAGAGTCGAGCGTGACCCGGACCTCGTTGCTCGAGGACAGCTGGAAGGCCGTACGGTGCACCTGTGGTTGTTTTTGCGGCGGAATAGTAATGATTTGGGGGGGGGGAAGTGGTGGGTTGTTCTCACTTTCTTGTACCAGTTGTCGTAGTCTTCGGCATGGTTGTTTTTGCGGCGGAATAGTAATGATTTGGGGGGGGGGAAGTGGTGGGTTGTTCTCACTTTCTTGTACCAGTTGTCGTAGTCTTCGGCATGGTTGTTTTTGCGGCGGAATAGTAATGATTTGGGGGGGGGGAAGTGGTGGGTTGTTCTCACTTTCTTGTACCAGTTGTCGTAGTCTTCGGCATGGTTGTTGTTGCGGCGGAATAGTAACGATTGGGGGGGGCAGTGGTGGGTTGTGATCACTTGCTGCTGCTGCCGTCGTCGTCGTCAATTTCGTGGTGTTCACGGGTTTATTGGTCTAGAGGATTGTTGCTATCAATTTCTTGTACCAGTCGTCGTCGTCGTCTTCGTCATCCTACGTTGATTTTCACGGGGACTCGGTTGCGTGTAAACACCTTGGATGATGGCCTTACTCGTTTCTTTCTGGGCGACAGCAACAGCAACAGCAACACCATCACCAACACCAACAACAACAACTACCTCACCTCCGTGACGAGCAGCGGTCGTATCCTCTTCCCCATCACCAGCCGCTGCACCTCCTGCGCGAGGGCCAGCTTCTCGATGAGCGCCTTCCGAGTCTTGGCCGTCTTCGCGTCTACGGGGGGCCCCGTGTCTTCCTTGGACTTGGACTCCACCCCCCCCCCCTCACCGGGCACGCCGGCGCGGAGGGAAGGGAGCTGTGCCACCTCCGCCTCGTCCAGCTCGATCATGGCGGACTTCTTTCCCTCGAAGAACTTGAGGACGATGGTTGGTTGAGAGCGATGTGAGGTAGGGGTTGGTGAACCAACCGTCTGTCTCGGTAGGAGAGGTAGGACGGGGTTGGCGGACTGTCTCTCTCCTCAACAAACTTCGTGCTCAAGGTACATGTACGTTTTTGTTTCACGAGTTTTGTAGGGGGGGACGGTGGACGGGGATGGGGTGTTATGACGTGAGAGAGCCGACCACCTACTTCGGCCGAGGGGATAGATAACGATGCGTGCTCACGAAGGAAAATCTTCCTAGATAAACAGCGTAGACCAATCAGCAAAGCAGGAATTGGCGGGTTTTATTTTTCTGCATCCATTTTTCAGTCACTCCCTTCGTTGTGCTCAGGTGGTGCGATCGAGTGAACGTGGGTGGTGGCCAAGGAGTATCTCTGCGTCGCGTTTCCCTTTCGGAGGTTTATGCTGCCGCGGCGCCGGGACTCCGAACCCACGCCGCGAACGCGAAAACATCTCTAGCCAGAGCACAATCCGACGGGCGAGGGTGCGGGGTTTTGGGGGGAGGGCCCGTATAAATTTGCGCTTCCTCGGGGACAGATGCCGGTGTGTCCGCTACCTCGCCTCCGAGAAACAGCAACTACAAAACCAACAGTTACCAACAACCGCAGCAGCAGCCCCCTCTATCCGACTCGCGCTGAAAGCCGACACAATTTCAGTCTCACCCCCGTGAGCTCGGAGTTCCGTATCTTGAAGCGGCGTTTGACGCTCTTGTCCCCCGTCCAGGCCTCGTGGTGCGTCTTGAGCTCCACGAAGGCGCACTCCGAGTCCTTGAGGTGGGGGGGGGGTTGCGTGTCCCGCGGGCCCCCCTGCAGCACGGCGTGGTCCAGCTGGGGGCGCCCGTACCTGCACACGCGGATGGTTGTGGAGTTTAGCGGGAAGAGAAGCAGCAGCACGCACGGAAAGCGGCCGTTTGTGTCTTGCGTTCCGGTGGAACTCAGGGATACTTTCGCTTCGGGAACAGAAACAAAGCGGGATCAGGAATTCAATATGGGTCCTGTTGCGTGTGCTTCGCGTGTGGCAGGCACACGGTGGGGATGCAAGCGGTCGGTTTCTTGAATTTTCGGGGGTGAAACTCACGATGTAGACTTTCTCTCCCTCTCTCTCTGCCCTTCTCCTTCTTTCGCTCTCTTCGTCTCTTTATCAATCTCTCTCTATCTCTATCTCTCTGCCCCCCTTTCCTCTCGAGGACGCGTGGTCAATGGCAGTAACAGCTAAGGCACGCAAAGCACGAGTGAGTACGCCCCTCTCTCAATCTCTACCCCCTCCCCCCCCCCTCTCACTGCCCCCCTTCCTTCTCACCAGCGAATGCGGAGCAGATTCGCGCCCTCCTTAAGCACCACGCGGTCGTGGTACAGAGGGAGGTTGTTGTTGGGGCAGTCGAAGTACAGCGACGTGATGGCCCCGGGGGTCATGCTGTAGGCATCCAGGTTCTCGAAGAAGTCGATCGTCGGCGGGGGGGTAGGGGTGTGCAGCTCCAGGATGGGCAAGTGCCGCAGGAGCATCGCCTTCACCTCCGCAACCTGAGCGTGAACAGTGCCGATGCGGGGTGATTAGTGTCGGTTGGCACAGAATGAATGATCACCAGCTCAGTCTGTGATTTGAATAGTTGCCGGTGTCCGGTATCCGTAGTGCCGTTTTTTCGGCTGGCGTAAGACTGAACCATCGTCGTTTGATTTTGGCATCCTCTTCCTTGCCGTGGAGTAATCAAATCGAGCATTGAAATTCCGTCCATGGGTTGTGGTATCTTGCTAAACCTACGGTACTGAAATATTTCAACAAGAAAAAGAGGCTCAAACTCCCGCAAACAACAAGAAATAGGGCAAAGAAACACAGCTCAGCGGTGGACCCTAGACTAAACTCTACCATGTAACAACCTGTGCTCGACAGTAATAGTGGCGATGGGATATGAAACTGACGACGACCCATTTTCGACGTTTTTTGTCTCATTGCCCGTTCTGTATACATACATCGCATCGAACCTACGTACAACTACGGGCAGATCACATCGTTCATAGGATTCGGAGCATGTCAGCAGCAACACCACCAATACCAACATGTCGCCGTCGAAGGCAATACCACAGCAACAGCAACACCGCTGCGAACCAGCACAGCCAACAACAATCAATCGCCGTGGCAGGCAAAACGGGCCCTAACCTTGTGCGGGTGCACCCAGAACTTGTTGGTGGACCTCTCGAACGATGCCGGCGGGTTCCACGGAACCTTGGGCACTTCCGCCTCCTTGCACGCCCAGTAGACGCGGCTGCATTATTGTAGGCAAGAATAATAGAAAAAGAAAGATTGAAGATGAAAAAAATAACGGGCAAGAGGCAACGGCAGCTCGCCCGCTAGACGCGGCTGCCACGAAAAAAAAAAAGCGGACAGAGGCGACAACAGCAACACTTCTTGAGAACATCTCGCTATGCTCCCCAAAGCCTTGGGAATCTCTTGTCTCTGTGGGGCACCAGCACCCATGATTCTTGATTGTGAAAGACTGGAAGAAGATCTAGCCATGACAAAAGAAGAAAGAAAGCGACATCGACTGCTGCGGCGTAGAACTTGACGAAGAATGCTCACGACACCCGAGATAACCCGTGCTCTCACCCGGTGAGGCTAGCCGCCCCCCCTTCCACTACTCCCTCCGCTCCAAACATCTCACGACACACGCGCCGAAAGCATCACGCCCACCCAATGTCATGAGAAAAAACAACAACATACCTCCCCGCCCGATTACACCGCCTACCCCCGTAGCTTCCGCGCTAGCGCATTGAACCCCCACCCACTCTTAGCCGCTGAAGCATTCCCCGCCTGTGCTGTACCCCTCTCTCCCTTCGCCCCGTCTCGAATCCGTACGCGGCCAATGACAACTATGACTATAATGAGGCAAGAAACACACCGACACGACTGCCCCCCCCCCCCTGCCTGTCGCGGGCCCCCCACCTGAAGTGCACGAGCAAGGGGTGCACTATCCTGCGGGACAGGAAGATAAACTGCTCCCCGTGTATGACGTCGAACCACAGGGTCGACTGTCCGGTCCTCTTCCGGTACTTCTTCACGGCCTGCGTTGGTTTGTTTGTTTCGTTTCGGGTTTTCACGTTTTCACACACAGCACGCACACGCACGCACGCAAGCCTTTCCATACGCACAAGTTGGCGACAGTTGTCTCGCAGCGAGCACCACGAGAAGAAAGGTACTGTAGTAGCAGCAGGCGTCTTGCATGCTCGCTTAGGTGGACGCTACACACCGCACTGCTATCGGTGTCGGGTGTGCCGTTGTTTTCTCTCTCTTTGTGATTCAACCACGTGCATTATCCTTCGCCCACAAAAGTAGAGTAAAACGAGAAACACATAGTTCACCTACTAGATACTTGAAGTATATACCGTACCACGACCGGGCGGAAAAACAACAACAGCCATCGATAGTGTTTCGTGTTTACTTGCAACCGGCTACGAGGAGATCGAATGACACCAAACAACACACAAAACAAGACAAAAGATACGGGACGATAAACGGGCCGACCCGACCCGTCGGCTGAGCCCCCACTACGAGCGTGGCGGGGGGGCGGGAGGTGTACTCATCAAAACGCATACTGTAGCCGTTAGACCGTTGACTTCGTGTGTGTCCCAGGACGGAGCGATATGCCGGGTTTTCGCCGGCTCAGGCTGCGTTTCACAAGGATGAAGCAGAAGCTGGTCATCATACTCGCGTTTGCTGTCCCCAAAACCAGATATGCCTTGGGTTGATCGAGTATCCCGGCAAACCAAGCGTTCCACATTCGACAGGCACGGCTACTAACTTTTCTGGGTCCTACCTTCCGAACGGCGTTGCTGTTGAGGTCCGTGAAGGCATCGAAGACCGTGATCTCCTTGGACACCTGGTTGCTCATGCGCTCGAGGGTGGCGCCGGCGGGTGTATTCTCCTCCAGCTGGGTGATCAGCTGGAGGGCCTTGCCCAGGATAACCCTTGCGAACTCGTTCACCTGCGATATTGGTTGGAATGGATTGGGCGAGGTGTGTGCGGTCGTTGTTCTGCCGTGGCGACCGCGCTACATACGGGGCTTCGCCAATGAAAAAATTGCTAAGTCTTGCGAGGGAAAACCACACGTTCGCATGTGTGCGCACCGCCCATGTCACAGAACGCCATCAATTCTGGCTGGATTTCCTGTGTTGGCCGTGGCGAGGCTTGTATACAGGAGCATTCCCCCCCCCACCCCCCATCGCTTTTACCACAGAGAAACGAGAGGCATGTAACGAAGCGCAGTCAGGAAGGAACACGTGCGAGAAATCAAGCGTCCTGAACGGGTGGCGCCGAAGCTTGTGCCGTAGGTGACATGACGTAATATACACACACCCTGGACGATTTTCGAAGCTTGACTACTCTGCAGGAACGGCAGCGACGGCGCCGACCTGGGCAGCGTTGGAACCGTCTCGTCAAGAGATTTCTGAAAATGTATCCTTTGATTTCGGAATCCTCTTCGCCGTGGAGCAATGGAGATTTGAAAGTGGGCCCAAGGAGTGCGGTATCTTATTCAAGGTACCGTAACCCTCCATCAGAACATCTCCTTCCTAAACCCCAGCAGTGGTTTTGACGGTTGCCAGTGGCGGAATATCCACGGGTATTCCAAGAAACAAAAGTGTCTCTGGTTGGTGTTTCTCGCCTACTAGGGGCTACACAGGCACGGGACGGACTCGAACCTAGGGCGGATACAGCTCGTATTGACGACTACCATACGCTCCCAAAACGTTTTGACCCCCCTGAGGAGGATTTTCTTCTTTTCCGAGAGGGAAGAGAGTGCTCTTCTCGCGTTAAAAACCGAAGGCAAGAACTATGGAAGATGACATATATACAGCGTAGTATAACCCTAACCGTAACCCTAACCCTACGCTATATATATATATGTCATCTTCCAGAGCAATCACCACGGGAGGGGTGGGTTGACGGCCTCAGGTAGAGGAAACCCTTCCGTGCGACCGACTGACCACGGATTGGACCTACCTCCTACCCGGCAGAAAAGGCTCTCTGTGTGTGAGCGCTGATTTAAAGTGACGGACAAAAACAATAGAGCCCCCGACCGACCCTTCGCAAAAACAGGCAGATAGATGCGGGACTGCCTGCGCAAAGAGAGAAAGTTTACTACGAAAAAACACCGGGCTGGGAGCACGTAGACTCTAACCCTAACCCTAATCCCTCCTTCATGCCGTATGTTTGCTAACTTACAAAAACCTTCGCAGGCTACTACTGTAGATGCGAGAGTCGAACGGCACACGTGCCGGCGGAAAGAAAGCGAAGCGACGCACCTTCTCGAGTTCCGAGAGCACCAGGGCGGCGAATCCCTCCTCCGTCTCCCCCCGGGCTCCGCCTCTCTTCAGCCGCGAGATGTACGACTTCATCTCCTGCAGAATAAACGATCAACCACACGGACAGCCCGAGGGCGTGTCAAGAACAACAAGAAGACACCTCGGGTTTGAAAGCGTTGCCGAAACGGTCAATCACACGCGGCGGGCGTTCGTGTAAAGAGGAAGAACAAACATTGTGTTTGGAATAGTTGTCGTGGTTGATCGTGATGTTGCTGCTGCTGCTGCTGCAGTCGTTGTTGCTATTCTGCTGATGGTGCTGGTGGTGTAATCGTCGTCATGGTCGATAGGTGCCGTTGTGGTTTGAGCAGGTTGCGCCTCACGAACGTCTAGCCGCGTGCATCCAAAAACATTGTGTTATTTGCCATGCTCGCATTTATTTCACCTACCGTCCGCAAAAAGAAAGAACGTGGTGCGATTTGGGGTATCGGTCAAGTGGTGGGATGACGAGCTGAAGAATAAATAGGCGAACGTAGAGAAGTCTTCAAGCAGTACCTGAATAAGGGTTTGCGAAAAATACAGGGCCCAGAGAAAACAGGTGAAGGGGCTAGTGAAAAAGAAGAAAAAGTGCATTTAGGACGAAGTAGTGCAGAAGGCCAACGGAGGCCTGGAGCGGAACGTCAAGCAGCTGTGGCAAGGGATTAGTAGGATGGTAAAGTACCACGTAGGGGGGGGATAAAGGATAGAAACTTTGCGAGGTGTGAACGGTGGACTTTTCAGCAGCGGGAAGGGAAAAATGCAAGTTTTAGCAGGACACTACAAGAGACTTGGAGTGTCGTAGAAGAATGAAGCTTTTGACCAAGTGCTTAAGAAGGGGGTGGGCAAATGGGCCAAGGAAGAAGAAGAAACATCGAAGGCAGACGTTGGGAACGTAGAGCTAGAGAAGGAGTTCACTGAGGACGAGGTGGAGACTGGTGTGAACAAGCTGCAGTGCCACAAAGCAGCAGGGGCGGATGGGATAGTCTACGAGTTCATGAAATTTGGTGGTACGGGGATGATCCAGCTGATTGTACTGTGTGGAAAAACGAGTATGCGCCGAGTAGATGGAGGGAAGGAGTGGTTGTGAACTTGTATAAGAAAGGAGACAAGACTGACCCAGGAAACTACAGGGGGGTCACACTGTTGAACACAGTAGGAAAAGTGTTCTGCAAGCTGCTGAACGATAGCATAGTGGGAGCATTGGAGAAGGAATGTACGATAAGTGGGGGCCACGCAGGTTTCCGAAAGAAGAGACGGTGCATAGACCACGCATACACGTTAGGGAGAATCATCCAAGGTAGAAAGAGGGAGGGGAAGCCGACGTACTACTTCTTCCTGAACGTGCAGAAGGTATACGATGCAGTATGGAGAAATAGGCTGTGGAAACAATTGTCCAAGTACGGGATCAAGGGGAAAATGTGGAGCGTACTGAAGAAGATGACAGAGTGTACGAAAAGCGCGTTCACACTAGACCGAGAACTGTCTAAATTCTTCAACATTGAACATTGGGTCCCACAAGGTTGCACTTTGCCCCCAACATTGGTCCAGGTGTTCATCAACGATCTGTTGAAAGTCGTAGAAGTAGTCGAGAAGGGAGTAGAGGTAGGGGAAAGCACGGTGTCGGGAATGCTGTTTGTGGATGACTTTGTTGGGGTGTCTGACACCCCTGAGGGACTGCAAATGCAAACTGACGCGGCGAAGGAGTTTGCTGATAAGTGGAGACTGTCTGCCAACGTTCAGAAGAGTGCCGTCATGGCATGCAACGAGGACAGGGAGGAACCAATATAACGTAGATGAAAGTGGGGGGGCGAGGAGCTTGCAGTGGTGGACCAATACACATACCTCGGAGTAGAGATCGCAAAAGAATGCTCGTGGAAAGCACACATGACCAAGGTTGCGGAAAAGGGCAAAGCACGAGCGAGCAGGGAAGCTACACCCAATACTCACAAACCGGCACCTCGATACAAGCATCAACTAGATGGCTTTGAAGAGCGCAATCGTACCGCCGCTAGAGTACGCCGGAGAAGTATGGGAAGAAAATATGAAGGCAGTCAAAGAGCTCGACGCGGCGCAGACGAAAGCAGCGAAAACTATCCTAGGATGCTCCAAGCGCACAAGCAATGCAGCCGTCAGGGCAGAACTGAGGATCCAATCCTTACGGTCGGGT